>JAPMOB010184137.1:0-23545 GCA_029875015.1 Lepomis gibbosus
ATATATATGTGTGTGTGTGTGTGTGTAATGTCTGAAGAAGTTTACATTTCTACAAAATCTAATTTAGTCATTCATCTGATTATATTTAGAGTTTTCATAAATATTTCAGTTGAGCTTTAACTTTATCAAAAAATATAGTTTCAGGTTATGTAAAGGTTGCATGGTTACTCAGATATAATCATTTATTTCTCTGTGTGTTTCAACTTAGCTGTCAAACACTCTGAGTTATCTCAGCATAGCAAACTGCAATTAATTCTTTTGACAATAACCCACCCATACAACATATTCTGTACAAGCTCTGTCTGCAAAACAATGAACCATTAGCATCCATGATTGTGATTTATTATACAGAAAATAAAATAGCCTGTACTTCATATGCTTGGAGTACTGAATCGATTAGGAGTTGCCACATGTGCTGGAGTGTGTGTGTGAACCTGCCTTAATGGGGACAAAATGTAAATATGTTAATGTAAATAATAAAATTTTAGGGTGAAGACTAGGTTTACGGTTAGGATTAGGTTTAGACAGAAATAGTTATGATTAGGGTAAGTCTCCAGGGAATAAATGTAAGTCAATGTAATGTCCTTGAAAGTGATGGAAACATGGCTGTGTGTGTGTGTGTGTGTGTGAGTGTGTGTGAAAGAGTGCACGAGAGAGAGGAGAGAATGATTCATTGGGGAAAAGGCTGGAGGGAGGTTTTGGAATGATGATGAAAATCGATAAAGAATAATAAATGAGAAACAACTGGGCAGATTATAGAGGTTATTAGGATGTGGAAAAAAGACTGACTTCGTTCTTTCAATTCACATGGGAGTACAGCAGGAGACAAAAGTATGGAAAACACCTTAATGTGGTAATGCTGGATTGCATTTGCTGTACTGTATGTTGTTTTCGGCTTCTTTTTATACAATAGAGGGTAGCTGTAGCCTCAAGGGCAGCGAAGCAAGATTGTGAGTAGAAGGTCACCGGATTGAACTTCTCTGGGTGAAGGAAGGGAGCTAATAATCTCCTGCCCCCAACTACTAATTAGGTGCCCTTGAGCAAGGTCTTCAACCCCCAACTGCTCCAGTGAATCTACTCAGGAGTGGACTATATGGATCATCTCCCAGGTGTACGTGTCTGATGTGTGAATAGCAGTACTCAGTCTTTTCAGGGTAAATACAATACAAAAACAACATCGGCACCACAATACTGACTGTATGTATTGTTGTATTGTATGAATGAACAGCAGTGGTTAGTAGAAATGCAATCATACTAGGACAATACTAGGAAATTAAAAAGCAGGCACTGCTCTTGCCTCTCTTTATCTTAGAGAAAACACGCAGAAGCTGTCTGCAGATTAATTAAGACCTTAAAGTGTTTTGATTAGAATATGCCAGTGGAAGAATACTGACAAATAAACAGACAGCCTGTGCCTTTCAAGGAAATTCTCATGTTTTGACAAAAAAACAACAACTCAGAGTTATAGGTGAAAACAGAGATAGTTTAAAAAACAAAAATTAATCTTAATGCAACAGCCTTGAGAGAAAGTGTGAATGGGGATACACCAGTGCTTAGTGGACGTGCCTGGAATCACAGTCGTTCTGTTTACCACATGGCAAGCAGGGTAAAAAAATGTTGCACATATGATTTTGTTTTCAGATATTCTGTTAAACCCATCACTCACATTACTCACTAACAGACAATTGACAGTCTTCTTATCAATTCGGCATCAATATAATCCATAAAGACAAAAGTGTATCCGTACAAACTTTACATTTTGGATTTTGTTGCCTAAACCCCAGCAGCACACAGCCTTTGCTGGTACTTTAGTTGGAGAAGACAATGGGAATGAGAGGTGACCAAATATTAATATTTCTCACAGACGGTAAGAAAAAGACAGCAAGGTTTCTTTCATTATTGCTATGAATTCAACATGAACATTATTTACTGCAGTATACATATTAGGCAAAACTTCCAATGAAAAAGGTTTTGAGTTTACAATGTTTACTCACTATTTTGTGTCATACCTTTTCTATTTCATGTTTTGTGTTTCCTTCAGTGGCATTGTGCTGTTTTTTTACTTCTCCCTAGCTTTCAACACCATGTGGCCAGCCCTGCTGGGTGAGACTCTCACAGCCATGCAGATGCCCCCCTTGTGTCCTGGATTGTTGACTGCCTGGCTGGAAGACCACAGTGTGTACGCCTACAACACTGTGTCGGACAGCATGGTCAGAAGCATTGGGGCATCACAGGGACTGTCCTTTCTCCCTTCCCCTTCTGGGAATGCAAATTGATAATAAACTGGATAGGGCCAAGAACACTCAAGCCCTTTACAGGAAGGGCCAGAACAGTCTCTATTTTCTAAGAAGGCTGAGGTCCTTCAACATCTGCCAGAGAATGCTGAGGATGTTTTTTAAGTCTGTGGTGGCCAGTGCTATACTGTTTGCTGTTGTATGCGGGGGCAGCAGGCTGAGGGTAGCAGAGGCTAATAGACTCAACTAATTGATCCGCAAAGCCAGTGAAGTTGTGGGCGTGGAGCTGGACTCTCTGTCGTTGGTGTCAGAGAGGAGGATGCCATCTTGCACAATGTCTCCATGACGTGCGGGTGAAACACAGGAGTACATTCAGTAACAGACTCATCCCTCCAAAATGCACCACAGAGTTCCACAGGAAGTCATTCCTGCCTGTGGCCATCAAGCTCTTTAACTCCTCCCTCGGAATGTCTGACACACAGACTCTTAGGGGGCTTTGACAGGGGACCTACCTTGTTTGGTTTGGATTTTCGGACTTTTAAGTTGATCCGAACCAAAATTACAGGTGTGAAACATCCTCCAGATGAGGTAGCCTCAGTACTGGATGATAATGATCACTGAATGACACATTCAGGAAGTTTGGAGGTTACCATATAAACCGGAAACAAAGAAATGCACAGAGAAATGCAATGGAAATAATGACACAATTATAGGATCTACTGTGACAGCTCATCTTTTGAAACAAAAAGCCACTATGGAAGCAAATTGTCACTCGCTTCTTTGGTCTCACCACAAACGGAGGTGCAGAAGGATTGCTTGCTGTCTTCTCCTCCTTTTCTGCTGCCAGCAGTGTTCACACAATGAGGACGTTCATTTGGCAAATTTGAACTAGCTAAAAGTTCAAGTTAAGTTTGTGCTGCAGGTTCTAATGCCATAATTATAACATAGTGACAACGATATGCTACTGCTCATTCCTCATTCATTCATTCTTGTCAAAGCTATCCGCAGTACTGTTTACAAACCAATTAATGTCAAGTATAGGTAGATGTAGCTCACGTTGATGATGATGACAGGAAATATGTCATGAAAAGTTCTTTAGTGCAGACCTTTGTTCGGACTTCGTTCAGGTGTGAAAGGGCCCTTAGTTGATAAACTGGACTTTGTATTGCAATGCTTCACATTTGTGCAATATTCTCTGCTTCTGTACTCTGCTTACTCTATACTGTAGTTTCACACTGTAGTTTTAAGGATTTGTAATCCATTCAACATCAACTCGTACTCAATCGTACTCATTATTACTACAACAATTTTTTTACTACTACTCTTCATCATTATACTTCTGTTAATAATGTAAAAAACTGTTCCCATCCTCACTCCTTCATATTTGCTGTTTATATTTTATATTTCTATCCATATGTTCATTTATATTTTCTACTTCGTCTTTCTATAGTTATTCTATTACTTAATTACATGTGCAAGTAAGCAATTGCAACAAATAATTTCCCATTGAGAATCAATGAAGTATTTCTGACTGTGATTCTGATTCTGATTTTGTTCTTCACATAATGTTAATTGTTAAGCTAATTTTAGCTGGCGGGTTAGATATTATTGTTTACATTAATGTTATTTGTGGGACTGGGGGAAATCTTGCACTTGCAGACACCATTTTAAATGAAGAAATCTGCAACTTCACATGAAATCATCTGGCCCATTGTTAATATCAAAATATTGATTAGTCCGGCCTTGAAGTGTTTTGTTGTCAATCCTTAAACAAAACTTTCATAAATCTGAAGTATGGTACACTAAATAATCCTGTGTGGAAAATGAAACCAGCCTGAATCAATACTGAGGAGTAAAAGTGGCACTCACCCATTCCAAGGCCAGGCAGAACTCATATATTTTAACAACACTCATTTAATTTAGCACAATTACAGTAGCTGTAGAAATAGGCTCAGGCTGGCTAACCAACCACATATATTGTATATTACTCAGGTGATCAGCTCAGTTTTTTATTGTTACGTATTATATGGACTTGAGGCTGTGAATTTCAAGAAACCCCGATTCTCAAGGGACCATGGGCTTTACCATAAAAGAGGTGCTTTGATGAAATTGTAATGGCCATGCACAGCTGGCTGTGGTAGCTGGGGTGGACAGAGTGGTCGGAGAGGTGAGGGTGTTAGGGTGGGGATGTGGGGGTAAGAAGGCAGAGCTGAATCAAGGGGACTCCGAGCTGAGAGGACACCTCAGAGAGCTCCATCTGTTCCCTTCGTCAAATCCTGATGGGCAGGAATCCCTGTGCCAGGATCCTGCTGGCTGCCACTCTAGAAATGCACATACACTCAAACATGTATGTCATGCACAGTGACACGAGCACAAACAAATAATAATAAACACAGATGTACAGTACACACCACACACACAAACACTTTACAGCTGTAACTGAATATTGCACTCATGATGTGAAATGTCAGAGAATGTAAGAATTCATTTTTCTCTGGCTCCATCCCCCTCTTGTCCTTGACTCCTTGACCTCAGCACCAGCTGTACTACTGTGTCTCCGCACGGGAGGCAACGTTCAGCATTTCCGCAGACAAGAGAACAACAATCTCCTTTTGATACAGCTTTGCCGTGGTGCTCAATGCTAATTCACCCACACGAGCAAGGTTGAGACTATTCCTAGATGACACGCAAAACTCTGTCATCTCTTGTGTAGGGAACAGCGTTTCAGTCTCATGTTTAGTGGCTAAGAGGATTTGTCTCAGCGAAGTGCCTCTGCCATGAGTTTTAAATCACTGTTGACAACAGAGTTTCTCCTCGGATTAGATCTCCAGTTTCATTACGATGGCCCCGATAGCATCTCCTGCCGAATTGATAGAAGGTGGCTTATTATTTTACACTAAAATGTTTCCTTCCTCGCCAGACTGAAATTAATTTCAAGTTAAAAGAGAATTGTGTTGCCTCAATGTACAGAGCCACATATTCCCCTTTGAAGCTAAGCGATAAAATGCTCCTTTTAAACTTGCTTGTCAATCAGTATAACTTCGCTGTAGATTTGATCTCTTGCTTTTCAAAAGCTCATGCTGTGTGGGTGGATACCTTTGTGTTTATTGCTGCATGTGTGAAATATGAAGATACACCACAGTACTGACTGCTCCACAGTGTCACTGCTACGCAGTACAATTAATTTAAGAGCTGTGAGGACAGTGGAGCATTAGATATTCTTCAGCTTTGTGTAGGCTCACTCGTCTGATCTGTTGTTGTTTGTAAAAGTAGTCTTGATGTTGAATAGAATGAGCGTGTGTGGGTACCACAATGTGTACTTAAAGCAATCATGTGTAGGTTTTTATGTGATGATTGCAATTTTCAAAAATTCTGAAGGCAAAAGTTTTTGTTTGTTGCTTTTAGAAAATGAGACAATCTTGGTGAAAAGTGGTAGTAAGCACGACTGTGTCTGACACTACCACAGCATTTCTTTGTGTGTAAATAAGCAGAATGTTCCTACAAACTAGATCTGAAGCGATTAGTCAGGTATTTAATATCTAAAAAACAATCTGAAAGAATTTTGATAAGCAATTAACTGTTTAGTTCAAGTCTCAAGTAACAATGACTCTCTAAGTCCAAATTCTCAGTTGAGAAGATTTGCAGCTTTTCTCTGTCTTACAAGATAGTAAACTGGTCAGACAAAACAAGACATCTCATGGCATCACCTTAGGATTCAGCTAACTGTGACAGGCATATACTTTGGACATTTTATAGACAAAAAACCAATAGATAAACAACCAATTATTTATGAATATTTGCGAAAGTAATTGCCAGATTGTAGCAGAATGTACAACATGATCAAATGTTCATGATGTGAAAGCAAATCCATATTTTTGTGACAAAATATGGCAATATGCATAGCAGCGTGTAGGTTGCAGCACATTGGCCTACCAGTCTGTTCAGCTTAAAGCCAAGAGTACAAAGAGTAATGTATGTATGTAATGTAATGTAGATTTTTCTTCCCTGAGCTTTAATATCACAAAGTTCTCATCATCCAGTGCTACTTTAGCATGGAGTTTTATCAAATGCAAATAAATTGTCAAAGAAATCACCTGGCTGGTTGATGAAACTTTCATTCAGCTAGATACGCGAGGCAGTGACGTCACAAGCGTGAGTCTGAACGCCCAGCAATTGTTGTAGTGTTAACATAATTTAAATTAAGTCTAACTCACAGAGTGAAATGTAAGAAATGCCCCTAAAGGGACAAAATTATTTCCCTTTCTAAGTTGTGAGGGTGGGAAACTATGTGATGAAGAAACTATCTTGTGTGCACTAGAAAGCTGTGCTTATGTGGCCTAAGGGCTCAATAGTTTTTGGCTCAAAGTTTAGGCAAGTGAAACCACTTACTTAAGGTCAGGGAAAGATGGTTTATAGAATGAAAATGTGTTTGATTAATAGCATTAGACAGGGCACAAACATTGCAGAATAATTCCATTCAGTGAAATACAGCTAAAAGTATTTTTTTTTAAAGTGAGGAAGAGAGATGTAAAAATAAATCCACAGGCAATCAGTGCAACCTCTCAGTTTAATGGGTATATGCTCTAAATAAAAGGCTACTGGGTAAAAGGCTTATTGCGCAATTGTTTGAGGAAATCAAGGGCTGTAAAGACTCAATTAAGGCAGCGGTCCACCACTTTAACCATTTTGTAATTCACAGATTCAAATCTCATTTGTGGCCTGTAATAGCAGGGATATCCTGTCATAACACAAGTGTGACAGGGAGCTGCCTGCTTCAGCTGGACCAACTCATGCTTGATAGTGCATTATCATTAGCGTAGAGCCTCAGATTAATATTTCATTAGGACTGTGGCTTTGTAGGGGCTTCCAGGCATACCAAGTGATATGTTATTCCCTGCTTCACACCGATTTCTCCCTCACAGGCAGACCTGGGATGTAGGAGCTCTTATTATGATGGACAGAGCAGTGGAGCAAGGTGTTCAAGAAAAAAAAAAGAGATATCCCTATTTAACGGTGAGCAAGCATGGCTGGCCAAAGTGGTGTATCATCATTTTTCAGGGCATGGCCATAACAAACCATTATTGGGCTGCTGTGGGTGGTGGGGAGGAGCACCAATCTTAACAGGGTTGCTTGTCAAGAACAGCGGGGATGGCTAACTACCTTTGGATTAAAATCTGTAGGAAAACAAACAGCTCATTAATTTCTAAAACAGAAAAGAATAATAATCAAAAAAGAATAAGAATAATCAAAAGTCATAGTAAGTTGTAAGTTACTGCATCTCTTATGACATTCCAATAGTTATTTAAACTGTTTAAAACAGGTTACAAATAATCTCAAATAATGTCATGCTTTTATCTCCACAGAGACATTTATCTCATACTTTTTCATGTTATCAACACATTTGTGATACATGTCATGGTGGAAAGCTGTAGCATGTAATGCCAAGCTACATGATAGTGATTTTATTATTGTAAACATATTTAAAGATATTTTTCAGCTGTTATTACTCATAATTAGCGTTTCAATCCCTTGGCATACACAGGCTACAAGAAGAAAACAGAATAACGTTCCTTGATCTTGTTGTTGCTTGTACTGTATGTTGTGCAACATCAGATATCATCGAGAAAACTGTTTGATAAAACTTAAGCAAATCCTCCCCTCTGCAAAGTGCTTGTATTATTTTTGACATTCTCTACAAACTGGCAAGTCTTCAAAGATGGCATGTTTAAACCTCAAACTGTTTGAAATATCAAAGCAGTAGTAAGGCAACTTTCTAAATGTCACCATGGGGGATCTTCCTCCACTCTTTTAATGCTCTTTTCATGAGGAACAGTAATGACAGGTCTGAAGGTGTTTCAGTACCCATATCAATGCAGAGATGCTGCACTTATGTCATTGCTCCCTCTGTTTGAATACTCACTTTGAAAATACAAACATGAATCTTTTTTCATTCCCTACACCTGCAGATTTTTCATCTTTTGAATGATGTAAATCCTTGGCTTACAGAGTAATTGCTGTTGTCATTTTCCTGGATATCCCAGGCCCCTATCAGAGGTGTCTATTACAGTCTAAAGCACTATGCATATGAAGTCAGGGGATTTCATACCTTAAGGAAACACTGGCTTATAGCATCATTTATTAGGCAGATATTGTAAAGAAAGTCAATAAGGAAGGAGTCCTTTCTATCTCTTTATTCAAAGTATGTATTGCCACATGCTCCAAGTCTGCTACTGACAGACTAATGATAGTTATATACAAGCTGATGAGCTGAACAGCAGGATTTTTATGTGGAAATGTGAGCTCCACTAACGGCTGCATTGACCCAACAGGGTGTATGCAGACACAAGACAATCCATCCCTGAATAATGCCTCCATTTTATAATTTAGGGCTGGGACAACATGATTGTTAGTCCATTTGATTGTTATCCACCTAACAGCAACACTTTTGGTCTGTTTGTGCATTGGCAGGCTCTCATTTATCACTGCCTCCTCCATTCATTTCTATTCTATACAGTGCTGATCCAATCCACCTCACAGAATGTCTAATGGGCTTTAATTAAGTTGATCAAACCTCCCTCTTCTCTTTTCCCCCCTTTTCTTGGCATCTGTTTTGGGATGAGGAGAGCTTCAGATAAAAATATGGAGCTGATTGCTATGCACACAACGTGCACAATGACTTCATGACCAGCTAATCAGCTAATCAATGGTGTTAATGAGCAGTCGCTGTGGTAATTTATACCAACCCGTGTTTCCCATTCAGAAAGGATGGAAATATTACCTTCAGGACCCTAAAGTTTTCACTTTCAGGAAAATGTTTGTTCATTTACTGAAAAACAACAGGAGCACAACTGTTTTAAAAAAAAATCAAATACTTAAGTTAAAGTTAAAAGACCTGCTTGGAAAATCTAAAGCTTGATTCACACTGTATATGAAACGCCAGATGATATGAGATGATACACTGCACACACCACAGGCCAACTTTTGAGATTTACATTGTTATAGTTTTATACTTTCATTTAGACAGGTGATGGTCTCACTTAATCTTTTAGCAAAATAAATTAAGACAAGGCAAAAGCAGCTTTTAAAGAATGGGAGGTTGGTGATGAAAGGAATTTAGACAAAATGAGCAATACTATTTAAATCAAATCATATAATTTACCACTGACATAAAGTTAATATAGTTTTATTTGTTTATTTGACATTTTGGTTTCTTCCTTTTTAAAACAGAATGACGTCTAGCAAACTGCAGAGAGCTTCCATTGTCTCTTGAAATCGAAAAGCCCATAAATTGCCGTTGGAATTCTTGTTTAAAAGTTTAAGTAACAACCTTTCAGAATTTGTACTTTAACTTTTGCAAATGTGACATGCTCACAAGTCATATCAAATGCTTTTTTCATTGTTGTAGATTTTAACACATAAAAAATCATAAATGTTGTTGCTACTGTATACACAGTGTGTGAATCATCATTGCAAGCAGTAAATGTTTTTAGCTTGTGTCTTCCAATAATATCACATATGTTTCTTGCCTCAGATACAGTATACTTTAACGAAAGACCTTTCAAAGGTAGTCCAGTTTGAAATGTGTTTTTCTTACAGAGAGAAATCTTAATGCAACCTTATTCTAGAATGGACTGACTTGTCACAATGTCAAATATTTTCCTACCATAGTTAAAAAACCTAGCATTGCCTGGCAGTGCTGTCCACTGTAAATACACTGAAGGTTTCAGTCTATAATAACTATTATGAAATGAATTTCCTTTTTCAGATTATTTATTTATTTATTTATCTATTAAATGGAACAGTTGTTTTTATTTTACCATGCCACCTTATTTAAGTTTACTCTACTGATTAAAGTGTACTAAGAGCAAATGCAAACAATGTTGCCTATCAAAATCATACATTTCATGTAACTCAGTACATATAAACAATATAAAAAGCAACAGATAAAATTTTACCGTAAGATGGCAAACCAGACATTGCAGGATTTATGCTTTGCTCATTTCCATTTTAAACCTAAATATTAAAAAAACACAGTTCCTTCTAAGTTAAAGGAATAGTTCAATGTTTTGGGAAATTAGCCTTTTTGCTGAGAGTTAGAAGACTAATACCATCATGTTTGTATGCCAAATATGCTGGAGCTGATGGCCAGTTAGTTTAGCCTAGCATAAAGACACAGGGGGAGTTAGCCTGATTCTGTCTACCAGCCTTGCAGTACCTCTAAAGCTCACTAAGAAACTATAGTCTGGCACATAATCCAGTGAAAATTAGCAAAATTGTCAAATTTACGCTCCTGGGTTTTGCAAGGAATGAACAAACAAGATGAAACATGTTAATTACTGAGCTTTAGATGTGTTGACGGATTTTGTTACCTTCGGATAGAGCCAGGGTAGCTGTGTCTCCCTGTTTCCAGTTTTTATCCACATCTAAGCTAAAATGCTGCAAGCTCCAGCCACGTATTTTGCATACAGACATGAGAATTGGTATCAATCTCAACATCTAATTATCAGAAAGAAAGCAAAAAAGCACATTTCCCAAAATTTTCTTCTTCTTCCTTTAACCAGTAGGATACATATACTAGTTTTATACTCTTCTAGAAGAAACATATGTTTTTGTAGGGTATTTGATGCCTTTATTGACTAATACTGGTTTTGGTATTAGATAAAATTAGTTATAGCGTCCTCCTTCTCATCTTGGGTTTTTATCAGTGTCAATAGTCCTAAGGGATACAGTGTCAGCAATGTCCCTGGCCATCAGATTAGATTTGAGTGGTAAGGAGTAGTTCACATGTGCTGTTGTCCACAGTGCACCTGGAAACAACTGAATGCACTTACCTTATTGCTTTCCATTTGGTGCCACTGGCCTTTCTGTCCATTATTGTTCACAGAAGGACAGCTACAGATTTCATATTTGGTTAAGTGACAGTTGTGTGTAAGCAAACACAGCACACACACACCTACACACACACACACACACACACACACACACACACACACACACACACACAGTAAATTTACCTCCACTTGGAGTGTCATCCTGTATGCATCATTAACCCTGTCATTAACAAATCACTGCTGATGCAAACATCTCAAGTGATGTTAACTATTATTGGTGGTAAGAAGCTGTCAGACAAGAACTGTTATTGTTTTTTTGGTTGTCTACTACACTGTGATGTTACGGCATTTGCTCCAGCATGCAGTGCATTGTCAATGCCAATCTGACCTGTTTTGGACTTTGTGTACAATGTTGTAGACATTGGAGAAAGAGCAAAACACTTCAGTCAACAGGCCAGGGCAGCTAGCTGAGTGCAGTGCTGTGCTGTTGCCTTGGCTGGCCTACTGTGTCTTCCCTTCAGTTTGACATTCAGCATTGTTTCCCCCATGTTCTAGACCCTTTGACCCGTTCACATCCCATACTGCTGGTGACTCATTCTGACCTGGAGTTCTGGGCTCAGCAGACCTCCCGAAGAAGACCTGGGAAGCATCCTCCTCCAAAAACATCAATATTATATCTTCCAGGTAAGCGCACCCAGAGAGTATGTGTGGGCTCTTCTTAGTTAATTTTATTTATTTATGCATTTCTGTCCTCTGTTTTGATAGGGATCACAAAATCTGCGCAGATTTTGTTAGCCAATTCAAATTTGCTGGGCTAACTCTGTACTTGATTTTCTCGCTGTCTAACTTTTTTTTAATCACATGAAAATGCTAAAAATGCCAGATTAATTGCCTTTTTCATACAGTGGTCTTATAAAACAGGCAGGAGAGGTGACATGCAGTGGGTTTCTCCAGCGACTTTTTCCTAAGTTAACACAAGCTCTTTCTACTTATTATCCTGAAAACAGTCAAATTCCCAGGACACTTTTGTAACACTTTCTGTGTTACTCTCTGCATGGTTGATGTTATGGCTTCAAGAGGGCCCTCTGAAGTCCCAAGCTCCTCAGAGCTGATGCAGTGTAGAGTTGGAACCATCAGGAAACAAAGGACTGAGGGAGCATAAGCTCCCATTTTCCACAGCAAGTTAAAAGCAGCACAGCTCCTTCAAATGCTCAGAGGCCTATTTTAGATATACGGAGCTTTTAATGTCTAATGCAGACTGCTGGGCTCACTGACAATGTCGATGGTAAAAAAAGTACTTCAAAAAAGCAACAAACATGGAATGTTCCACACTTTCAGAGTCAGGGATGTGGTGCCTGAGTGACGGAGTGCAAATGATGTAATTTGAGTGAAAGTACCAAGAAATGTACATATTTCAACTGCTGGTTTTTAATAAAATACTGCTGAAATTAATAGTGTATATTCTTATTTGACAAATTGGGAGGCTGTGCAGCAAAAAAATCAATCCATTTCCTATACCCGTTTATCCTGTTGACGGCCGCCGGGGGTCTGCAGCGTAACTCAGCATGCACTGGGTATGAGTGTGTGTGTCCATGGGAGAGAAGCACTGTGAATGTGCTTTGTTCTACTCTCAGGTTAAAAACACTACATTAGTGCTATAGAAAACATGTTAATAGATTTTGCAACCATAAAGAGTTATTATGTATTTTTCTGAATTTGATTCCTTTATTAGAAGATAGAGAGATAGGGGTAACCCCAAAATGCTCAACAATAATAAGATATATTAAGAAATAAAGAATCATATGAATTATGTAAAATATAAAAACAAACCTCAATGTATGAAATAATTGAAAAAGACATTACAACTCAACTCATTATTGTGAAAAGTTATTTCATTCATATCATTCATTTCCATAATAACTGAATTTTATTTGAAATAATTTTTATTTCCTCATAGACACTTTTATTTGACCTTTCTTTTTAAATGTCTGTTTTTAATTCATTATGACATTTTTCCCCGATAACACATTTCTTGTCAAGTTTGACATTGTTTCTCTAGCTAACAGGTGCTAACTGGCTAATTCTGGTAGGAGCTTGGTACCTTAAGAGGCAGGGGACATGTGATTGGCTGATGAAAGGGCAGTGACAACGCCATGGCCATGAAAAGTGACATTATGAAATAAAAAGTGACATGAAATACAAGTGTCATTGGAAAAATGTCTTGAAATAAAGGCAGAGTTTTGAAAAATCATGTTTTATTTAGAACAAAACCCTGTCTACAGTGAAGTAAAAACTAAGTTCTATAAAACTTTATGGACTTAATATGATTAAATAACATTTTATAATAATGAGTTGAGTTTAAATTATTTCTTAACTTACTTAACTTCTTAACACAATTTAATTCTTCCTTTACATATTCTTCAAATGATTAGTTATTTCATAAATACTTTGGAGCTCCACAGGAAACAAGGGAGAGAGAGATGCAACAAACGTCCCTGGCTGGATTCAAAACAGAGACATTTCATTAATGGTAGGTAGGTCTTAACAGCGGAAATAGAAGCTGGTAGTACTATTTAATCCCTGGTTGGTGCAGTCATTATGGCTGCAAAATTGGGCACTGATTTGTTCTTTGAGTCAGTTTTCAAATAGTAATCATACTATTTTTTTATATGTACTGCTGTGCAATATTATTAGAAACAGGCAAACAGCTCTTCTAATGGACATTTAAACTGTTGTATGTCATCATAAGAAATAATCATCATGTCAACTACCTGACAAATGGATTCTCATAAATCCTAAACCAAAGGGAAAAAAGAACGTAATCAAGATTGTTTTTCTCAGAACGAGACAGAAAACATTGCTTGTTGATAGCAAATAGTCCTCTCTGGTGCAACTTTGAAATACTGAAATGCTCCTCTGAGTAAATTTTAGGCTATGGAAACAACCTAAAATTGTCTGCGTGTCCAATGCTTTTGATCCCTTTGCAAAAAGTCAAAAGGATCTTCATTACGTCACTTACAATACATATACAATCCTAGATGTCACCAGTCACCAGATGTCACAGAATACACCAGTGTTCTAAACTTAATATCTCATTCCTCACTATATCTTCAACTAACCGACTTCAACGATGGATTGTTGGATGTGAGCACATTATTCACCTGATAAACCATACACCATGTTGCGGCTGAAATAACAGAGCAGGGTGATTATGTGCTTATTTACTTTCGCGGTAAATAAGCACTGGCAGACAGGTCTGTGCTCTGTCCCTCCTCAATTTTTTTTTCAGGGTGATCACAAGACACAAGGGTCAGGTCTCTCATCTAAATGTAAAAGGAAATCTTATTTCAGCACTATGTTTTTATCACCTTTTTTTCCAAGTTTTTTTTGCTTTATATTTGTTTTTTAGTGGGAGCAATTCTGTCAAACTCCAATTGTGTTATAGTCTTGTAGCCTTAAAAGTCATGATTAGAGATAAAGGCTGGATAATAAACATTCACCCGACTCAATTGCTGCAGCTGCAGTGTCTGAGGGAGCCCTGTGATAACAATCATCTGTACTGATCTGTAATGACAGGGCAGGGGTATGGGGGTCTAACAGAGCAGATCTGATGAATGAGTGGAACGAGAGGCAAAATGGCAAACAGGGAATCCATCTGGCCAGGAGAGGGCTCTGGATGTCAGGAAACAAGAATTCTGCATAGTGGGAAATGTCAGGCTTTATAAAGCTCATTAGTTAGACCTGCCATCATCTTCATCATCCTCTCCCCTGTTTCCATCTCTTCTCTTACAATTTCTGCTCTCTCTTCCAGTTCTGTTTCCTCCATCATTTTCTTCTTCTTGCACCTTCATCCTCCTCTCCATCCTGCACACCAAGACACCATGCATTAACACCCGGGTCTAGTCTCTGACTGCTGTTGAATATTTCAATATAGCTCTGCTTATCTGGCAGCCCCTATGACCTGCCTGGATGAGCGAGAGAGAGGCAAAGATTCGCATGGCGAGCTGTGGAATGGATACTATACACAGTCATATATAAGTGAAGAACTTGCCTCGAGGTGAGCAAGCACATGAATACCAGATCTCCCTGCACTCTCATTTGTGTTGACGGACGCCGAATTCCATAACAGATACTGAATTCCAGCCTTCATTTGGGAGTTTTTTTCTGGATTCTGTTCAAATAGCCAAGGCAAAATAAAATAAAATAAATAACTGCATTTTTTTTTGTAAATGAAAGTCAAATAGCCATGAGACTAAAATTGTTCTGGTTTATTTTTTATGAATTTCATTACAGTTGTCCCAAGAGAGTGAAATGCTAGACTAAAATATTGCAGAGTCCAGGTCTGTCTCATTCATGGTGCTCTGTTCAGCACAAATCATTTCACCCCTGGTTAACGAAGCAGCCTTCTTGAGATGGAGGCGTGGGGTCATCTTACTGAGGGAATGAATAAAACTGAAAAAGCAAAATACTGAAGAATAATCTCGTGTAAATATACACAAAAGTCATACGGTAGGGCTGCAACTAACGATTATTTTCATTATCCTTTAAAGTACTGATTATTTTCTCTACAGAATGTCAGCAAATAGCAAACATGCCCATCGCAAGTTCCCAAAGCCAACAATGATGTTTTAAAATGTCTTAGTTTGTCCAGCCAATTGTCTAAAATCCAACAATATTCATTTTTGTATCCTGGAAATATATATTTACATATTAAAAAGCTGGAACTAGTGAATTATTATATTTGCTTTAACAATTACTGAGATTGACCAGTCACTTGATATTAATGTGGGTTCTAAATTGCAACTATTTTATGAGATGTTTCAGAGACTGAAGCAACTGCTCGTCAGACTGCACTGACCACAAATACCATCAAACAAGATTGCATACTTGTCAATATCTATTAGCATTAGAGTGGTGATTTCATATGTACTCCCTGCATCTTAAGCTCACTGCCTTGTCTGTCCTTGAATGGTGACTGACGTGTTTCCAGAATGCACAATGAGACTGGGGAATACACTGACCATCTTACCATCTAATCCCATGGAACCCCACCCCCACCTCTCTTTTCATTGTTAGCATTTTTCACTGAGTGGTTAGTGATCTAGAGACTTGTAGGTCTGTGTGTTGCTTTCAACAACAAACAGTGTGGTCTCACCACAGACTAGCAAACTGTTAATCTAGGCGGTTGGGACTGACCGTTGGTGGTCTGGGCGGTGGACCACAGAGAACAGGAAGAAGAGCCTGGACCTCAGATCAAGAATGGCAGCTGAACATTAGGGGAGCACAGCTTGGGGAAACATTTGACTCCGACCAATGGAGAGGAGTTAAAGGATCATGGGATAGCAGTGTGCGGGGAACAGGGAGGGTAGAGGACACCATGCTGCCTCTAATTGGTTTCTCTTTCTGGAACATCCATTGCTCCCTTTCTCTTGGAGAGCTGCTGTGCTCAGAAAGCCACAACTGAGAGCCCAGCAAAGCCTATTGGATTTAAAGGGAATCTGTATCTTAAAAGGGGTGTTGGGCTGTGAAGGGGGGGGGGGGGCATCACAATCAATAATTCATAAGGACTTTCCTTATTAGGGTTTCTCCTGACTGGGCTAGTGGTTCTTATGCCCAGCTCTGTGTCGGATGAGAAGCTTCTTGGATGGCAAAGCTGCACAGGAATTGCCAGCTCTACGTTGTTGCTAACTGCCTACATATACTCTATTCCTGCCCTACACTCTCACCCATTCACTCAATGTAGATCCCTTTGTTACTCATGATTTCTCAGACCCTTCAAATATGAATCCAGCTCTCTTAGCATGACAATGAGGATGCTATAAAGCACTTGATATGTAAAGAGGTGTTTGCACAGACAGAGTTTTACAGGCAAACCTTATTGTTTGTTCAAAGGAGGAGAAAAAACATGTTTTTGTAATGTCTGTGAAGGTTCTCAGTCATCCAGGTCATAATTATCCAAAGAAGGTTAAAATCAAGGGCAAAACCCTTGGATTTGGCAAATGGACTTGAGACTTCAGAGGGGACTTGGGTGAAGATACTAGAAGATGTTTCATCCCTCAACCAAGGCACTTCTTCTGTGGGTTTGTTTGCCAAGATCATCAATACCATCTAAGAGGAGGGGGTCTACCCACTTATCCCCCACTTACAATGCTCATCATTCATCACTTCCCAGGAAAAGTTACCTTTTGGCCTCAGGAAAAGATGCTAACTATGGCTGTTCAGACTTGGCCTCGGGTGGTTCTAACGACCATAACGACTGTCATTACAACAGCCAGGAGCACTAACAAGCCAGTGGTATCGATGATCTCGAAAAGTGACCCCTCAGAGGTTAAATAGCTGAGTTTCCTTTCTAGTCAGTCAAAACTGAAGAAGTCTCTTGGATGAGGGACTGAACATCTTCTAGTATCTTCAACTAAGTCCAGTTGCCCTGGATTTTAAACTTATTTGAATATGTTTTTATAATCTACAGACTAATGTGGAGGAGAAATGTTGTTGTAGTTGTAAGGATTTTCTGACATACAAAACACTCAACCACACCAATAATAGTTTAAGTAACGCATGTTGTCATTGGTGAATTAATTTGTATTTGACATGGGAAGTTCTCTATACAAAAAAATTGAATCAAACGTTTTTTTGCAAATCAGTTACACTTTGGGAAGAAGACGATAAAGGTGACTTCTGTGGGCTCAGACATTTAAGACAAAATGTTAACTTAAGTCTGAACTGTTGAGCTAGCAGAAAATGTTCACTTACAAAGTTGTGAATACCGTATCAGTGGGTTGTTGAAATTGACTTTTCTTGTGACAATAGTAAACATGACCCTACAGTGTACCTAAAGGGACCATTAGCATCAGTGCAACAAGCATGTATGTGGAACTGAACTGAAAAACAACTTAGAATACATCACAATAACCTTGCAACAAAAATACATTGGCAAAATTTACAAAGTAAATGTTTATTGATATTGATACAGTGGTGGTTACAATATGGTTTCTAAGTCATAATTTGTGGTTTCATTGAGTGAATATACAGATAAGTAACTTTAAGTCAGCGTTGGTGAGTGTTTTGTGTGCATCATGTTTGACAAGATAGCCAGTTGGCTTAACCAGAACTCTAGAGCTGTTTGGACATAATGGTTCTGTTAAAAACTCAGACAAGTACACACTAGGCATTTACTTAAAACAGCAATTTCTTAAAAGTACAAACAAAAGAACAATGGGTTGTGGAATAATATGAGCAATGCATGGATGTGTGGCATGCGTGTCGTGGAGGTGATGCAGGGTGGATGTGAGGGAGTCAGAGTGAGAACATGGGGCAGCTTTTATAGCCTGGAAGGCCCAGGTGAACTGGCAACACTCCCTCATCAGCCAATTGCCTGCTGGGGTTGGCCAGGACAAACTCTAAGACAATGATATGGACATCTACTTCATCCACTAAGAACCCTAAAAGAAACCCTCTGAGTCTGTCTGCATGTCTGCATTCCTGCCCACCGCACATCTGACTGACAACTGCAGTGTGATGGGGTGCTAGTGGCCAGTTCTCCTCTCTGGGTTTCTCTCATTAGGCTGCAGCTGCAACACATTAAGAGCAGATGAATTACTCATCTGCCATGTGGTGAGATCTAATCACGACAACACAGCTCCTCTGGATGCCTTTCTATCATTAGCTCCCCCAGGTTTTTCCTCACACCTTGTTTGGCTCATCATCCCATCCCATAAATGTACCTGAATTTATTATCCTTAGTAGCACTTAAAGAAGTTACCTTACAGTAATTGAACCTTTAACCCTGTTTAAGGGTTTAAATTCCTTTCTTTTATGTCTCACCATTTCTATATTCAAAAGAATGCAATCACCATGCAGTGATGAATATGATTCTGAATATATTACGCTTAAGGTTCACAAGGGACAGTGCCAAAGGTGGTATTTCCAGGCACAGTGAATTCTGCATGTTCACTTAATGCTACTAAAAGTGAGTGCTGTGCAGGTAGGAGCCATGATGCGAAACAGATAAACAGTGATTACGCTCAATGTGATAAATGAAAGGGCAGCTCGCCAATGTAAGGAGGTTTAACTCACCATAGATCACAATTTGTAAGTGCTGCTTGCTCGGGATACCAGAGTGGAGTGGAAGCCAGCTCTTTTTCATTCAATCAATAAGATTTTATGCAGTTGTATGCTACATTAAAAAACTGGACGCAATGCAAAAATACCTGGCTTCTGAGTACATATTAAATATTTGTACTCAATCAGTACACACTACCTTAAGGATGGCATCTGTGATAGGCTTGGCATAAGAAGCAAGAATATTGCTTGTTTTTTTGTCTGTGATGGGCGACTTTTTTATCTCCTTTTCTAAGCATTATTAATTATTCACCTAAAAATAACACCAGTGATGAAACCTAAGTGCATTTACTCAAGTACTGTATTTAACAACTTTAATGGTTTATTTTAGATATTTTTGAGGCATTTTTAAGCCTTTATTTGATAGGACAGCGTATAGAGTGAGGAAATGAGGGAGAGAGAGATGGAGGAGACATGCAGGAAGGGCCGGCAGGCTGGATTTGAACCCGGCAGCTGCTTTAAGGACTCAGCTTGTACATGGCCGCAATTTAACAACCAAGCTAACCGCGCCAGCGGTTTGACTTACTTTTGCGTACTTTTAACTACACCCCATTTATGTGATAGCTGGAGTTACTGGCTTCTTTGAAAATGAGATTTTGAGTACAAAACATATGATTGCTTTATAAACTGTGGTACAATGCTACATATGTTGTTAACTACCCAACAGTATGTTAAAATAAACCTTCACAAGCTACAACATAATGCTGCTTCTTGTTACATAATGTACATGTTGACTTTAATTTTTAAATGATTTTGCAACTTTTATTTTATTAAACAACCAGAATAATACTTCCACTGTATAACACAGCTGTTTAATTGCTAGACCACACTGCTATCAGGGTCTGTATCGTAATCAGTGTCATTCTATCATCCTAAATGACCTATGTGCATCACATGCATCATGTCATATCATTTGAAAACATAGAAATGCAATACATATCCATGGTCCGGGATTTATGCTATCAATTACTCAAAATTCTCACTTAAGATATCTTGCCAATCTGCTCCTGACTTGAATAATAATTTTTATGTTGAACAGAAGAAACACTGAAGTAGAGGAAGTGACAATAACTTGAATTCCTGCTTTTTTCAGTGACTCCAGCTGCTCTTGATTGACTATATGTGTAACAACTAATGAAAGTTTGGTTGTAAAAGATACACACAAGCCATCACATTTTTAGCTTTGTGTAATGTAAATATGTATGGTATGCATTTTTCCATTAGAAACATGGCCTTAATGACGAAGAATCGCTTTAACGGAGTAACAAAACTTATTTATTTTCTTGCTGAGGGTTCGATGAAATAAAATGGATACAACTTTTATGTTTGTATGATAAATATTTTGTAGAGGCAGGAGACAGATATCTTAGCTTAGAATAAAGATTGGAGGCATGTGGAAACAGGTAGCCTGACTCTCCAAAAGTGTAGCTAGTATTTCTAAAGCTCATTGATTGGAGTCTCTGCTGGTTGCCTGACAACCTTGAGGTATTAATAAGACTTTGGGATGTCACTTCTCCTGGCCAAGAAATAAGCTTTGATAAATTTTGGTTTATGTGCAAATGAAACAAATGAGACATAACATGTACAGAGGTTTTGTTTTTTTTCAGCAGGAAACCAAATAAGTGAAATTCCCAAACTATTCCTTTGACAAACCAACAGTCAAAATTCCAACCCTCCTATGATCCATTTATTAATCACCTTTATTTTATTACAGTAAAATACAGTTCCAGCTGACTAATGAAAACCATTGAAATGATTCAACCACTTGAAGTCAGAGCCACATACATACCATACCTCATTTGTATCAATTTATTGGGCGTGTTCAGGCGTCACTGAGTTTGTAGATGTCTTATCTGCTAGTCATCAGTGGAATGCAAAGTCAACGCCTTTGTGATTCCACCTGGAATTACACTTTAATTTATTCTCTTTTTTTATGCACCTTAAAGATCTTCATGAAAGGAAGGAGTAAGTGTTGAGGCCGGTGATGATCAGAGAGAAGTGCAATTCTGTTTACATTGCCTGGTCATAACCAGAGCCTTTTTCTCCAGAAAAGGAAAGAGGCTGTGAATCATCTTTGATGTATTTGACAACTCTGAGTCATTAATGAGGCCGATTTTGTCCTTCTGAGAACACCACCTGTTAGAATTCAGTCAACGTGGGTCAGTTGTGTATCTAAATGCCACTGTCTAAATTCTAAATATTTACTTAAGTAAAAAAACAAAAACATATCCTTACTTTACTTAGATGACAATTTCAAGTTTTAAATGCTGGGCTTTCAGCTGATGGTTTAGTTGACTGTTCGAACAAGAACAAACTTGCACTTCAAATACACTCTTTGCTTCTTTGTTTTTTTCTGACAACTACACTTTCATTTGTTGTTTTATTTCAATAATTGTCGGATTGGGGGGGAATACTTCATGAAAGGCTTCTTTGTATGTTGTGAAGATATTCCAAAATAATCTCAAACAAGACAGGAACCATTAGACGTTGTTTGCCATGGAAATTAATCAGGCTTTGTTTATCGAAAGAACATCTTAATGTCTTATTCTCTTTGAAATAATGAACTGCAACAAGATGAAAACAAGTTCATTTCTAATCCATTCCCCGTTTCGCATTGCCCTATTACCCTTGAGTATTAGCAGGTTTTTTGTTCTTATAATTCCAGACACCAACAAAACTGCTTTTATTTCTTACTGGTTATTATTGTTAGATTATGTTGCCTGTGTAGTAGTGTACCTATGATATACAGTATATGCTGTATGTTGTCAAGTCACATACTGAATAATGACTGTTACGGTACGTAAGACAGTAACATATCTTGTGAGACTCTAGTCTTGACTTCTGTACTGCTACTTTCTCTGAATACAAACACTGGCATAACAATAAAAACTTGGAGGACACTTTTCATAGCCTCATGTCATTCTTGATTTTGCATTAATGTATCAATAATGTGTATCAATGCAGATGTGTTTTGGAAAACTACTTCCCCACTGTTGACCACCTCTAATTTGTCCAAAAGGACAAAAGGACAGTCTGACAGATGCATTTTGTATTTTTTAAGATTTGTTTATTTCACTAGACACAGTGTGTACAGTGTGTGCAAGAACGATGTGTTTTTAAATGTTGTTGATATTTACATTTCTTTTTATATACGGGTATATACACATATTATTGGACAATATGCTGTGAGAGGTTGTTACATCACAAACCTTATGCAACAATATTTTCTCAGTGCATTGTGATTTTCTTAATCTAATGCATCCAATGAATTTGTAATTTGAACTATATTTTGTCCATGCTATAGAGGCTGTCTGAGTTCAGTCCAATCCTTCCTGCCACAATAGAACAATAGGTTTATAGACAAATTTATACAGTACTACAACACTATACAAAATATTATAGGAAACCAGCTTGCAATTAAAGATATTGAAGGTTACAGGCTGAGGTGTAATGCAAAAGAAACAAAGAAATAACATAAAATAGCCTGATGGTGGTTGAGCTAGTTGGATGGGGGGGGGGGGTTCCCCAGCTCCTCTCATGAGGGCGACTTGTCTATATGAGCTTATCAGACCTCTGTAGCACACTCCTCATCTTTGCTTGAGGCTAGTGACTCAAGGCTACATTAGCTACTACTACCAAAACCTACCCCATGCTCCAGCCGAGTCGTTGCCAAGGCGGGGAATTTGGGGCGCTGTGCTCACTCATGGCACATCGCCCCTCAACCAAAAGTTAAAAGAAAAAAATTACACTGATACTATATCCACCGCAATGTGAGAAAATTGAGTGTGAAAAACAGTACTGAAGATAGTTTTCACTGACCTCTGCCATCCACGTAAGGCACAGCTAGTCCTGAGCAGATTCCATTTCATTATGCAGCTGTGGAAATAGGCTGCATTCCTACAGAATCTCAAGTGACCAAGGTAATTCATTGTTTAAAAAATAGTGGTCAGTGTGCAGAGGGAGTTGTGTCAGCACTTTGTCCGGGCCTTTGCCAAACTGTTGAGCTGCCAAGACATGACTGATGTAGAAGAACGCCACTGACTGCTCTCTACCAAAATAGGAAAATGTCCCTTTATAAAAGCCTACTTGGCATTACTAGTTAAATTATATCTGCAGGTTTGTGTGTGTCCATTCACCTTTCATTAACCTTCTATCATTGTTTTATGACAGTGGATTTTAGTGGGCAGGCTTCACATAAAAAAAAGATGAAGTGACATCTCAGCAGTATAAAGGTGTTCTGCTTAAATTAAAGTTGACTGCTCATTTTCATTTAGTGTTTTGTCAGAAAGATGTTTGTTTTGTTTTCTTTTTCATGTCAGTGCCTTTGGTTTCCTGCGTGCTTCATCTCTGCACTGTCAC
>JAPMOB010184150.1:0-10523 GCA_029875015.1 Lepomis gibbosus
TTAGATTAGGTGAGGATTAAGGTTGCTATTTCATAATGTGTGACTTAAAAAAATGAATAGGAATATTCAGATAAACTGTTGAAGATTGAAACTTAAACATAAAGACACTAAACCTTTGAGAAAAACTTTCTTTTGTTTTCCAAAATTGTACGGGATTGTATATTCCGGATTGTAAAAATGTGCTTGATTTGTTGTGCCTCAGTACCATTCTCACCACCATGGACCAAGGACTCACGCTCTGTCCATCCATCCATCCCTTCATCCATCCTTTTCCCTCCCGATCAGCGCTAACTTCAGTCAAACCACAACTTTAATAAGCAATTTGTCACAGTGCATAACACACAATTAGACCAGTCATATGGCCAAAGGGCATCAAGAACAAGTTGGCAATAAACACACGGGTTATAAACACGTTCTCACTTCTCTTCAGAAAAATAAAGTGATGTGGCACAAAGTGATGTCTTTAGCCTCAGACCAGGGACAAGTATGTTTGTTATGCCTTCCAGGATTGTAAAAAAGAGAGTTCAGAAATGGGAAAGACGGAATGAGATGAAGGGAGGAGGGAGAGATCACATGTTGAGAGATGTCAGTGGTTGTGGCGGAGATGGAAGGTTGCCCCCCGCCACCAGGCAGAAGAGCGTCACTTTGGTTTGCAATCAGTGTGGTTTTTAACCTCGGGGACAAGGGGTCAGCTAGCCCAACCCTTAACCACAGCCTGTCCTGATGTTCAATTCATGGAAAACAACATTACACAAACATTAAACCTGACTGATGCTAGAATGGTTTTAGGCTGGATTGTTGTCTTTGTGGGGAATTTCCACTTTCCAGTTAATTAGATGATGAAAAAGCACGCGGCTAATAAGATTATTTCCAAGGACATCCTGATGCACTCTGGCTTTTTTTGTTGTTGTTGTAGTTTGCCACCTGCATTGTGCAATAACAGGAAAATATGTCTGTTTGACACAAACTTGTCAAACAATGGCAGTTCCTAAACCACTTTAAAAAGCTTTGCCCTGCAGTTAATTTATACTCTTCCCATCATGCAATGCATTTGCTTTACAGAGCATCTGCGTGACTAGTGCGAAGCCCCACAAAGGGTCTTTCCTGAGTTCTCTTATGAAGAGTCAGTCTGTGGAGGCCTGAGTAATTCAGTTCAGAAGATATGATTGTTTAATAGTCATTACCATCAGTGCCACATGTGCATCTTCAGCACTTTTTTGGGAACTTGAAATCTCAGTAAGAGCAACTGTTGCTTTCATCTTTCTGTTGATTTTGCTTTTTTTGTCACTAAATCAGCCGTTTCCAGTCTTTTCTGCTCAGTGTTCACTTGTGAGCCTTTCTCACCGGTTATGGTTTCTGTGTGGACATGAGTTGTGATCAGTATGACTTGAAGGCCACGCTCTTCTTCTACTCTGCAGCTGCGTACCGTACACCGTAGCCTAGTGTGCACCTCCTTAAAAATGTAACTACATGTTCCGTCCAAGCAGACAGCATGAACTACGATTTAGCACCACATTTCCTCCTACGCATTTCCTGCTTGTTCGCCTCCTTCTGCCTCAACATTTTACATTACATTAAAAAATTTAAGCACAATGCCTTGATTTCTCAGCCAGTTACTGTATAAGATGGATTCAGTGTTTGCCTCACCAGATTTCACACATGGTGGCTGATGTTTGTTTGTTTTTTTCTTGTTATAATAAGATGAACCTCTCCCCTCTCGCCCAGGTGGACTTGGCCATCCAGGAGAAGGAGCAGTACGTGAATGTGACACGATGGTTCGACCACATTCAGCATTACCCGGGCATCCGGCACCACCTCCCTCCCGTAGTTGTGCTCAGGAACAGAATTTATACCGGCAGACACAACTGAGATCCGACTTGACCCGGCCTGACTGGTCACAAGCTCATCTGTGTTTCGGGCCAGACCAGAGTATATCACGTCGCCATCATCATCATCACCACAATTTGAGGATGTTTCCACAAAGTCACGTCTATCCAGATCTCCTTTTTATTCCTGTTTTTCGGATCATGAGTCCTGCCTTCATGTTTTGCCCTCGTCACATACTTCAACTCTAACCGTTTGCTCTTTTGGGGTTTTTTTTTATCAGGAAAATTATTAAAGAACATTATTAAGGGAATTAATACTAAGAGATTGCTTGCTAATAAAAATGTAGTTCAGCTACATGTTAAGTGTTTTTAGTGATTATTGGCGGTTGACTTTAAGTAGGGCTAGGAGTGGAGGCAAGAATCTCTCATTCAGTCCTGCTAATGTGTGTCTCGACCCTAATTCAGTTACGAGGTAGGGAACAAGCGAGACAGTTACGTTGGTCTTTTGTGTGTTTTGTAGGACTTCACGGAGTCTTAAGTATGTATAGTTGTTTTCAAAGGGAAGTCTGTACGGGATGCGGTGAAGCGAAGTGCTGCTACCTTGTTTAAAGCGTGTTTCTATTTATAAATGATGGTTCCTTGTTTAATGTGAGACTTGAACATGCGATGACAAGTACTGCAGGTTCAAAGAAGACTTAATAAGATGTTACTTAACTGGCAGTACATTATGTCCTTAGGAAAAGCAGCTCGCTTCCTGTCATTTTCAGCAACTGTTTGTCCAAATAAATGTGGTTGCTGGTTGAACATCATAACCCCCTAATGACCACGGTCACTGCTGAGTCCACGTTGTTCTCTGCCCATCTCTCTGCCCTGATGAATGTAGTCTGTATCTCAGATCACGTCCCTACCAGGACTGTGGGGTTTGTGTTTGTTTTTTTCTTAGGGTTTTATGTGTTTCACATGCAGCTCTCAGCCATTTCACTGGACAGTTTAGTTTCTAGTGTGTGCTTCTGTGTGTGTGTTCCTGATTACATCCCCGCTCTCTGTCCCACTTCCTCACCACCAGTCGTGTGGGCAGCAGTGAGCAGTTGAGCGTCAGCCCCAGAGTCAGAGATCAGAGTGAGGCTCCAATCAGTCCCACTACCACCACTGTTGATGCTGCAGGCCAGAGAGAGGGCAGCGGGCTCACCAGCTGCCACACAGATCCAGCCAGCCAAGGCCAGAACCCAGGCCCCTGGGCGACAGTCAGCCACTGTGTGTCATTTCAACCCTCATGCTCCCACGGGGCTACTGGAGAGAGAGGGACGAGAAGAGAGGCAGCCAGGGAGGGGGTGGGGGGGCACAGAGAGAGGAAAAGAGCACCCAGAGGCCGAGAGATCTTTTTGTGACATGTGAACAATGATCCGTGCGTCTGAAAGCCTTACTGCTGCTAGCTGGAGGTTTGCTATTAACACCATTAACGGGTGGTGGCGGCAGAACGTGTAAATTAACAATAAGAAGGTAATGATAAAGAACAGTAGGAAATTGAGAAGTGACCCTTTTTGAGCAAATTTGAAATTTTCATTGTTTTTGCATGTGTATCAAGCCATTAAAAGAAACACTTTTACAAATTAAAATAAAAAAAGCGCAAAAATTTGTGTGGGTAATTCTTATAATAATGGATGCTTTTGTGTTTGCATTGATGCTCTGTGTTCATTTTCTTCCATCCTAACAGGCTCTACATATCTTCACATTTGTTGCTTACAGCAAGTGGTTTTGTTATCTTATGCATCCCTGATGTTAAATCAAAGGGATATGCAGCTCCATGACCCCTGACCCCTTTGCGGATTTTTCAGCGTGTGCTTTTTGCATTTTCTCCAAGACTTTGTTTTGCGTTATCCAGCTAGAATACAGAGCCATTGTTTAGTGAAGTTCCATTAAGACAGCTCGTCGTGTTTGTGGTAAGTGTTATGAAGACGATGTGACAAATAAAAACAGCTTGCAGTCATTTGAGTAGGCCTTGTGACTAGCTGGGCGGTTTATGGTGTTGTCTACCATTAAAGAAGCCCTTGTCCTCTCAATAATCTTAACATTTGGTTGGAATGCTGGGTGTGGTGTCGGACGGTTACTTATTTCTGAGTTGTAAATCAAGCTTTGCCAACAAACATCGCAGTCGGCCAAATAGTCCTAAATTCGCTTGTGTTTGTGGTGATGCCATGGTTACAGACCAAGTTTAAAAACAGCTTTTGTTACCATTAAATTGATGAACCAACAGCTGATTGGTGGAAATTTTATATCTTGAATGGATATGATGTCAAGAATATCAAGATCAGAAACCGTTATAAAATGAATACAAAAAAATACAACTTACACACTTTAAATTGCATTAATTCATTCAGTTTGTTGGCAGTTCTTTTGAATGCTGTTAAATAGCATTATTTTCATTCATTCAGAAATACTTTTATATTGTGTCGCCCGTTTATGCACAGCCAAAATGTCCTTTTTATAAGAAGATATAAGCAAAAAGTTTAGCACCATGGAGGATACAATAATAAGAAAAAGATTAGAATTTACAGAACTCGAGCGACAGAAAATAAACTTCTAGAAGTGATGGCAAATTGACCTGCACTCAAATAAGTTGAACCTCACAGCTGAACATTAGTTTTCTAAGTCATGTAATGGATGGATTACTTCTTGTCCAGTTTGTTTTCCAGCAATTATTCAAACCTCACTAGCACTTTAGAGGATTTAATCTTAAACTCAGCTATTTGCAGAATAAATTGAGTCATTTGAATTTGATGAGTGTTTGTAATGTATTCCAACAAGATATTAAGTGCTTAAAAGTGATTCAAACTCTAAAAATATGCAGTGACGATTAGTCAGTCATTTTGAAACTGCTCTTTTCTTGTGTGGCTTTCTGCTGACTGCTGGCAGAATCTTAGAATGCTAATGTGGTACGGTCTCACAGTCGGGTTCCTTCCTGATCAAACCCGAGTGCAGTCAAAGCCGGACGCAGTGATGAGGCCACAGCAGGTAACCAGGACCAAGGTGCCAATTAGAGGCGACCTTCCCACCAACTTTTGGCGAGAGGTGCAACACTCCACAGGGCGGCCCTCCCACCTAAAGAATCCCAACCCACCCACCTTACCGTCTGTGCCCCCGGCAGCCTTATTGGACTTTGACTGCTCCCCTCTGCCCAGTGAGGGAGAGGTCAAAGGTCAATAAGCTAAAGTTATCAGTATTTGCTGATGACTTCATCTCTCACCATGGAGCTGTGGCAGTGAGTGGTGCCTCTCTCTTTCTCTCAAAGGTGGAATAAGCTAATTTTTAATAGAACACTTTGATGGTTTTACTTGCAAACTGTATTTCAGGTTCAACTAAACTGAAAAAAGTTTCATGTATTCAGATCGTACTTATTTGCCTCTAACAAATCAAAAGAAAACCAACAAATCATCAACAACAAAAATAACATTACAGGCCCAGGAATATGAACAATCTAGCTAATAGTAATTATTAACAATATACATATGGGTAATGGTAATGGGCAGCATTTTATTATATCACTGCCAAAGAGTTCATGCCTGTACGTGGCCCTATTTCCTGGCCTACATCAATAAGTCAGACATCACCTATTCAGTATTACTGGAAAAACAAAGACAAAAGACAAGAAATCACAATGTCTATCCCCTAGTCACCCCTCCCCTTGCCAAATCAAAATGAGCCCTACTCCAGCACAACAGAGAAGAAGCCCACCACCTAGACAACGATAGCTACAAGCCAATATGTCATCCAGGTCATCTAAAACCACGTTTGCTGACAGACGACTTAGATTATTGGAGACCAAAGACAGTTTACGTAAAGATTCTTCCAATAACAGAAATTCAGACCAATAGGCCTATATTCTCCAAATCTGATTGTGACTACGATCTGCAAGTATCATACACTCTGTCACAGATTATTAAACCAATCTCACTGTGACACACAGTCAACTTGCATGATCACTAAAGTGTGTGAGAACCTTAAAAAGTCCCTGTGAAGCTGCAACAGTTCAGCCAAGGACACTTGCTGCATGTCATCATCTGTCACCTACCAATGTTTCCTGTCATCTTCCACGGTCAACATTCAAATGCCATCAAATATTAATTCATTGGGCTCATAACAGGATAACAAGACTTGAGTTTCACCAAAAAGCATCAAAGCATTGCAGTCAGTACCACACAGTCAGCCAAAAGCTGCAGGATCTCCTTCAAGCAGGTGTCGCTGTTTTAACTTTACGATGAGGGACGCGTCAACACCTTTGTCACCTCGCGTTTACTAACCATATCAGATAGGCCCACACAACAACAAATAGCCATGCAGATGACACCACCCTTCATTAATTCTTATTAGCAACATCAGGGAGAGGGGAACGCATTGGCCCCGACATCTGCTAAGAACAGGACCCCCGTCTCTCGCTGATTGATTCAGTGGAACAATCAACACCGTTTGTTGGTGAGGGAGCGTCAGCGTGTCATAAGCTCTTAAGACAGGACTTATCAGCCACGCTTTATCATGGTCTTACACATAGTGACAGTTGTACCATGCGCCTATAAAGTTGGCATCTGATTGTCTATTGCAATTACATGAGCCTATGAGCAAGTATGCAGTTATTAAGGATGCAAGCTGGGGTAAAGTTATTCTTGTAGAAGTGAAGGAGAGAAATCTGACTTTGCCTCTTTACCTTGGGAATGTGTGCCCACATTTTGTGCTCAATCACATAAATTGCTGCATGCAATCTCCAGTGTAGAACTCCTTTTATTATTTATCTTACAGCCAAGTTATAATACATATATTTTTCTGATGCAATTTGCTTAATCGAAAGTTAAAATAGGTTGGCACTCAGCAAAAACAGTATTAAAGTGGGTGATTTTTCTGGATGCCAGCCCTGCCTTGTAACTACAGGTGTGGACATAATCTAATAAAACATCTGTCATGTTAGGGGATGACTTGACAGCCTAAGCAATGCCGATATTAAAGGATAATTTGGGTTTATTACAAGTTGGATTCTATTTTCTCTGTTTTGCTTATTGCTTATCAGTTAGTAATCTGCAAATACGTGTGGCATCACTCAAAAGAAGTCTGGCCAGGCAAGAAATATGGACAGACAGACAAGTATACAGGTTGTAAACGAAACTCCAGGTTAGCCACACGTACTTGGAAGATACATCAAAGTAAACTGTAAGATTATTTCCCAATCTGTGTCAGAAGTTAAGCTTCATTTTTTACCTTTGTGTTGTGGCCTACCAGTGGAGATATTGCTGATGTACACCTCCTTAAAGACATAAGTGGGGGCTACAGTGGCTACGGAGATATCATATGGGGACCACATCATGGCCTGCTTGTGTTTTCTCCAACATGTTTTGGTTTTGATGCCAGTAGAGATTCTCGAAAGTGAAAATGACGTGAAGCGCTTTTCAGTAACATGTAGCCTACAGCGATCAATAAGGCCTGACTGCATATGGTGCATCTGTCTAGCGTTGGTGTAGTGATTCTGAACTATAAATCAAACTTACACCTATGAACACCCCTTGCGTCAAGCTTTTATTGCGCAACTGCCTGGTTCCACTTGAATATCCCATGCTGACCGTAGCAGTGAATGCACACAGTTTCCTGAACAAGGAGGAATTACTAGACTTTCTGTGTGTTTATTGTCCACTTCTCTGTAAATGAAGTGGATGAAAGTTGGCTAAACAGTTGGCTTGTTTACAATGTGTCTAATGCGCTGACCTCTCGTTTCTTGCCCTTTCTGGCTTCTATTAGCTGTGTTCTAGTGTTTGCAGCTCTCAGCAATTAACTTGGTGCAGACAACGCTGTCATAACCAAAAGAAAATGATGGCCAAAGCTAAAAAAATATGACTTGTGGTAATAAAATATTATTGTACTTTAACTTTTTAGGGGGCTAGCAAACCCCTATCTTATGTATGTATGTCTGATCTTGTCTTTCGTCACCATCTGTGGAATAGTACATCATTATTTTAACGACTGATTCAGACATCTGTTTGATTGCTTACCTCAGACTATGGCTCAGAGGGTTTTATATCACCATTGTGAATCTGCAAATATCAGTTTACCATATGTATGTATGGATGCCAACAGAACTTCACGAGTTGTTTGTATTCTCTCTGTCGCTCGCTCTCTCTCTTGCAAGACGCAGCCTCACCTTGGATTGCATAAGGATCCCAGGTGTGCAGCGAGACCAGAGTTTTTACGAGACACAACCACTCAGCTCATCAATCAGAGAGATGGGTGGCTGATTCGGCACGTTGGTGCTCAAGTACATATGTGTGACCTGGGGCAAGGAGATTGCACAAGATTGCACCGTAAGTCTCACACACACACACACAGATAACTGTTGTGGAATTAGCCGCCTCAATCGCTCCTCACCCCTTCTGCTGATCTACCTCAGCTGCAGCTTCTTTGCATTTTTTTTTCTTTCTGTAAGTGTGCATGTTTGTGTGGTCATTCATGGCGTTATGGTTTTGGCCTGGGGGATAAGAGGTGAATTAAGGGTGAAGGAGGCAAAAAAGCAAAGGAGAGGGTGGACCCGCTCAGCTGAATGAGTTCAGAAAACAGGCCTGTAGCTGAACTTAAAAAATGTGAAAGGTATTATTTCTTCTGAGTCGCACACACACGCAGGTTTAACCATTTTCAACTATTCTATTAAAATAATCCCATGCTATACTACACTCGGCCTTGGTTGATTCAAGGACTTCTCATTTGCCATCCCATCATATTGTGTGGCTGCATTCCTCATCTCTTTATTCAAATGTTCCACAAATTAGCCATACATTTACACCCCCCCTCCTGCTCCATCCAACCCACAGGTCATGCCACTTAACTTCAGCCTGCCCCCCTGCTGTAATAGGTTCTGATAGGAAGCCTCCAGGGAAGTTGACTTCTCACTGAGAAGTGATACTAAAAGTAATTGCAGCTGAAACCCTGTGACAGGGGGGTGTACTTTGAAAAAGGAAATGGAGAGTGCAGCACAGAGAGGATGGCATTTGGAGTAAGCATAGAGGATATTTGGAGGGGCAAGCGGTGTGTGTGTGTGTGGGGGGGGGGGTAACAGACAGACTCCTGGGTGGGCAGAGAGCACTGCCCTCAGCCATTTACTGTAATTTGACCTCCATGGGAAAAAACAGCAACAGCCTTCTAATTTGCATATTCCTCCAGCTCATCTACATACATCACCAGTACGGTGGGTTTTTTATTCCCCATCTTTTTTCATTAAAACAGTTTGGTTTTAATTTGAGATGACTAATTTATTTAAACCTGGAGTTAAATGCAGAGTACTTTCTCTTTGTAACGCATCTCATTTCCCTAATGGTTAAAAAAAATAAAACAGGGGGCTGATGACAATGTAATAGAACATAAACAAGGTTTCATATCATTAACTTTGAATATGAATTGTTAACTTAATGACCCCAATCACTTTATTATTCTTGTGTGAAAACCAGCTAGTTATTTTTAATGAGGACATGGATAAGGTGCCTGGTGGTTGCGGCGGTCATGGGGGAATGCTGTAAGAAATGACCTGGCACAATGCTTTCACCATGAAAAGAGAGAGGCGAGTCCATCTGCACACAATTTAAGAAAGCGCTTTAACTCCAGTCATTTAAATGTGAAAACTCCCTCAAGAAGTTTTTCTCTGGGCCGGGATTAATTCAACAACACAGACAAAAATTATTTCTCTTAATGATGTTAGGAGCGCCTATGTTTCCATTTTAAATATTCATCTTGTCACTATTATTTCATTTCGTTCACTTCTTTAAAACCTCCTACCATAAACTACATGACAACAGTGAACATACCAGCCCTGTAGTTTCCTTTTTTTTCTCTATTAAGAAGCATGATCCATCCATTGTTTCTTGAACTCAGAATGTATCTTAGTGTGAAGAAATAGTTTTAAAAGTAAAATAATTGCTTATCCCCTACTGATAACATTCATATGCTGGTATTTTTGCATTATCAAAATATAGTAAACTTTGCTCAGTCTGTGAGTATGTTGAAACAGTTTACTGCCAACAGCTTTGAACAGGTTATTCCCTCATATCGACGCATTGCATGTGCTGTTACGTTGTTTGTTTTTATATAGTCCCCTGTTCCATCTGTGATATTTTCTGTCCCTTTTTACTGTCTCACAAAAAAAAAGAAATGCAATAAAGATCATCAATACATAGATTTATTGTTGTGGTTTTAGCACAAAATTACTTAACATTTCACATATTAGGACCATCTTTCTGATACTTCCAGATATTTTTTTTCTATAACTTGTCTTCCATTCTATTTGTTCCTGTGTCTTTTGTACAGATACCTCAAGATTTAATAGGGAAATCAATGAGGGATAATATTTGTTTTTTCTATAGCACCACAGAAGCAGTGAATTACCTCAATTTTGCAAAACATGTCTATCAAACAGGCAGATTTACAAATAAAGATGATGGTAGAGATTCTATGATGATATGAATATGAATTATGTCTATACAACATAGTGCAGTACATCATACAGTATGAGCAGGAGTGAGTGACAGGTCAGCCAGTCAACTGTACTTTAATTGATTGATCTTAAAGAGACATGCTTATGAACCAGAAACACACATTTTACTGTGTGTGTGTGTGTGTGTGTGTGTGTGTGTGTGTGTGTGTGTGTGTGTGTGTGTGTGTGTGTGTGTGTGTGTG
>JAPMOB010184203.1:0-24907 GCA_029875015.1 Lepomis gibbosus
AATCGGTGCCCTATCCTACCTCAGCTGCACTGAGGAAGGGGGAAATTCAAGGGCTGCGGCCATTGGGGGAGGCTGATGCTTCTCAACAAGTCCCAAACAACCTTCAGGTCACCTTGCCAAAATAAATGCTAAATGTCAACAGTGTGGCTTTAGCCAGCGCCCGGCTAGAGGTGACTCCAATCACAGGCTTTGATTTGATATTGAAATGCCGGAGAGCTTGTTTGGAATTATGATATTTTAGAATGACTTTGGATCCTGTTTGTATGCGGATTAGTCTTAAGTAGGGGCCACCTGCTGTGCTTTTGCACAGGCTAAATGCATGTAATCAAAATGCAAAATTGAAGGCCTTTCCCTTTAAGAATTCTCCATCACTCTTTTCCCTCTATGGTCAAATGACACCCAATAGCCTTTCAAAGTCATCAAGCCACACCTCCATACCTTTGTCATCTTCCCCCTCCCTTCTTCCTTTTCTCATTGTCAGACATGTGAGGTGATGACCTGCACTTCACTTGTCTTTCTGGAAGAAGTGCAAACTTCTGCTGGCACAAATATGAAATACAGCGCGCGCACACACACACACACACACACGCACACACACCCTCCCACCCCCACCAGACTCCCGGACCCCATCTGCACTCTCCTCTCTCCAGTCCCCTAATTGCATATGCACAAATGCAAATGCCTATTAATTAATTACTTGACTAATTAGTGCAGTGGTATTTTAGAGCGATAAATCAAGTGGAGATGGGGCCGAGGACGGCGGGGCAGAAGGAAGTCTGCGCGGAGCATCAACAATGAACCCACACCAGAGGGAGTGCTCCTATTGTACAAGCCCTGTGTGTGACTGGGAGTGTGCTGGGAAGAGGATGCGCACACTGGAGCATCTGAAGTGAAGCACCGTTTAAAAATGCTGAAGAGCCTGAAGAGGTGACTGAGCGATGTGAGTACTGTCTGTCTGAAAGAGGAAGTGAGAAAGGTTGAGAGAGAAGAAAGGAAATCTAGGTTGCATATGAGATATGACCTCTGCTCCACCAACTGTGTTGTTTCCTGGCATGTGGCCAAGCTTTGGATGCTCATTGCACCTATTTTCACAAAGGAGGAACCATCAGCTGTACTATGGCTGCTCCTACTGATGCATATTTATACTGATATTGTAAACCTTGTACAATAGTTCATTGAGCATAACAGTTGGCATCGTTTCCGCAGTGATACTGATGTGATAATTGTGGAATCTGCAGTTGGGTGGTGAATTATTCTGGCAGCCATGGTAAGTTGTGTATCTGTCTATGTGTGTGTGGGTGTCTGTGTGTGTATGTGCCTGTAGGTGTGCCAGGCCCCCGCCATAGGTACCCATAGAGATCTCCGGACTGAAATATTCATTCTTGTTTGCTCGCCCAGACAGTGTGGTCCTAATTGCAGCATCAGAAAGCTCCACCTCTCCTTCTCGTCTGGCTTGGCTGCAGTGGAGACAAAACTCATCTGGGAGTGGGATGCCTGTGTAAGTATGCGTGTGTAGGTGTGTGTTTGTGTGTGTGTTTATGAATTGGTGCTCCTTTCTTGGGAGTAGAAGTGGGGTTGGTAGATTTGTGCTTGCCTTGCTCTTCTCTCACTTCCTCACACTCATTCACAAACACGATGCACAAAAGGCACATTTTCAAGGAGCGGTTTATGTTGTCAGTCTGACAAATTCATTCATTTAATTTTCCTGCATCTCACATTTTCCATGAATATCAGCTTGCCTTCATGCCTCATTCACTCTGCGTGTGTTGGAGTTGGGTTGACTATTGATCTCTCTGTCAACATGTCTGTCTGTCTTTCTGTCTGTCTGTCAGTCCACAGGGTGTGTGTGAAGCTCTGGAGTTTTCCATCAGTTCCTGTGCCAACCCAACCCGTGCCTGGCCAAGCTGAACCATCTTGTGGGATTTTTGGCTTTTAATTATAGTAAGAGAGGATTAATTATGGCAGTGGAAACAAGGGGGCATGCATTATTGATGCTATGAGTGAAGGGCTGGAGGGGGTAGAGGGTGCTAATTAAATCACTGCCCTACTGCCACGTCCTCCTCTGTCTCTGCCTCCACCATGTCTTCCACCTGCTACATCTCCAACACTCCACCCTACTTTACTCTTCAAACCCACCCGCACATGTACACATATATTGTCTCTCACACAAACAGTCATACCTCAGTTGCCTTTGTCACGTCTATCTTTGTTTTTCTGTCTGCTTTTTGTTTTTTGCCAAGGTCTGCCTCCCTACAATCTTCAAAGTTTAAAGATGTCCTCAAGCCACCCTTACCTTTTTTAGGTATCTCAACTCATTGAATCTCAGTTATCTATCAGAAGATTTTCTGTCTTTCTCCATAGTATGTCGGTTTGCATGTGGACACGTCCTGTTGATAGTGATTTATACATCTACTCAATGTCCCTCAGTGGTGACACGTTTTAAATTTACTGTCATGCTAAGCACCCCAGTTTCAATTTTAACCCCTATCTTTCCAGTCAACATGGGATGAGTCTTTCTAAGAGCCAAATGTAACAAAATGCTGCCATCTACTGGAATCTATTTATAATTGTCACCTGCATCATTTCCATTCAGCCATTCAGCAGATCTAAAACTAAGTGCATTGTCTGTATTTGTAGCATAGGTGTCATTTACACTGGGGACGCTGGGGACATGTCCCCACCACTTTTTGAAATGGCTGATTTTGTTCACACTACTTGTTAAAAACGTTTTGAAATATAGCTTGCTGTTAAATGAAAATGCCTTTAGAAAGGTTTATTTGCACATTAAGAAAACATGCAATGCAAATAAAACAAATTAGCATTTCCCCTAAAAAAGTAACTTAAGCTAAAGAAAACAAGTTACTGATTATAAAATGACCCATTACATGAGAATGTGGAAAAACAGATCTGAAAGCAATACGGAATGCCTGAGAGCTGCACTGACTTTACAATAATAAAAACATTTTCACCATAAATTGGTGCAGAAACGTTCACCGGATTGCAGGAAAGGAAGTGTTTAAAGAACAAAATTTCCTGGGGGAGGTCCCCCCACACCCCCAATCATATATCTCACCATTGAGGATATCTTTAAAACACTGTTTAAGGATCTTTTCGTCTTGTTATTGTGAACCAAATATCGCGTATTGTGATGTGTCATGAGCTAAGTTCACAGCCCTAAGCCGAGCCCCTGTGTCCCCACCACTTCAATAAAAAGTGACACCCTTGACTTGTAGTAAAGTAATGTGTACATTTGTGTTTGTGCCCTTCAGAAGAAAATGAAGCAATTTTGTGCTGTTCATTTTACAGGGATCTCCGTTTGGATTCCATCATGGTTTTCTGGCGGTGAACCCAGCTTAGGATGCACATTTTTACTTTCTGTTCAACCTTCCACATTGATGCTACGCTAGTGCACACTATTCTAGACTCTTATATTTCATCCTTCTTGGTTTCTTTTCTTATATCTCTTCTCTCCTTATTCTTGTGATTTTCTCTCTAAATTCTCAGGGATTACCCCTTCATTCACTGTGTTGGCCCAACACATTCCAGATGGATATTGGTTCCCTGGCATCTGACGTTGCAATGATAACAAGCTGAGGTGGTAATCCCCTTTCTGTCCCTCTGCTTTCCTGTCATATTTTCATGTACACTACTCAGTGCACCATTTTGGGCTATGCCTTCCGCAGAGGGGAGCCAGTGGTTGACTACATCCTTCTTTAATTAGACAACATGGTTTAAAGTAAAAAAAAACCCTAAACTTTGCAACATAACGTTTTTCACTGCACAAATAAAAAAGTACATACAAAAACGATTTTGCACATCTATTATGGGTCAGAGACAAGAAAGAGTGTTCAGTAAAAAGCTAAAAAAATAGTTCTGTAGCTGTGTCTGACCTCTGGGTACAGGGAAAGAGAAGAAAGGAATCAGTGACATGAATCAGTGGCATTCTACATCGTAATTACACCAACAGGACAGCAGATGGTGCACATGCATCCATTATTACCGACAATGTGCAACACAACCACAGCTGGTACTGAAACTGCTGGGAAGTGCAGCTTTCCCAGGTGTATGTTACTATGATTGTGAATGTGAATGCCGGCACTACCTGTTAATTGTGTGATGGCATGTTATGTAACCAGATGGAGGCGGATGAGTGAGGACTCAAGTGGTGTTGACTGACAGGCAGTGCCTCTCTGTGCACCTCAACAGAATTACCAGGACACCTGCTGACAACAGTACAAAGCCTCTCTGTGATCCCGATTAATGGAATATCGCACCTTTTACAGTGATGTTTGTCCCTGAAATCCCCTGTGAAGGTATCAGCTTATTACTTGTGGAGCACCTGGAGGGAGAGAGTGGACCGAAGTAACGATATTTGTATATTTGTTACATTTTTGTCTCCTTATGTTTCCCCTGATACTTGACTTTTGTTTTTAGCTTCATTCGGAACACCTACCCATAATGCTTTGGTTTTTATACCAGGTGCGATTTCACCGACAGGGGGTCTGAAGGGACTGTGAATTACTTTCATAACAGGGAGGTTTTTGTAAGCTCTTACTCCGCTGACTATCACACGGTACAAGATGTTCTGTTTAGGAACAGATAGAATTTCACACTTTTTCCTAATCTGTCTTTGGAGTTGGCTTGGAGTGTCTCCAGTGTATGTGTGTGTGTGTGCTGGAGTTATTATCACGCTTGGTATTCACAGACTGCAAGTGTGATCTATCTTCCAGAGGTTTTTCCTCTAGTTCTGCCAGCACAGTGATTTAATGACACACTGACGTGCAATAAAAATGGAGGTAGACACATGTGGGCCTACATATAGATGGGGTTAGCCAGTGTCTGTAAATACACATAACAGCATCGCAAGTAGAGCAAGTGGCAAATCAGACTTAATTAGAGGTACAAACAAATACAGATACCCCCAGGGATATTTAAACCCACAAACATTGTAGAGAGGCAAGTGGTGGTTACATAACAATATATAAATAGCAGATCAAATGTTCACAAATTAATTAAAGTGGCATATCGTCAGGACACTTGAAAATATCAAGATCGGCTGAAGTACACACAAAAAATAAAAACTGAGAGAATGGAGACATTTTTCTTTGAGGTGATTATCTTTGTTAATCCATTTATGCGCAAACAATTTCATGTACTGAAAACTATCCATGTGGTTTCCAATTAGAGCAATTTGTTCTGCTTGTCAGTGTGTCAGCAATATGGAGTAATTTTTAATATGACAGACGGCCCGAGGATTTTACAATGCCTGGCTGCTTTGACACTTCTGCGCTCATAGATTTGAAAACTTACCTGACAATTTGTCTCTTTAGTAATCCATACAGCAGAAAAGGAGGCTGCTTGTGTGTGGTGCAACATTTTATACTTTTCATTGTTTACAGCATTGGCATAGTGATGTTTGTGGTTACCAAGTGTTTCCCTTCTCCATATTGCACAAAGCCGAATAGCTTCACATTTTAATCTAACCTTACCCCAACTGCTCTTGTGGCATTGTGAATGACGATCTGACAGGGCAGAACTACCCCCATGAGTAAGTACTATTGGGTTTGCCCAAGAACAGGATGTGTTGTTTGAATAAAAAAAAAATGATTTACTGGTGCCCTAAATCTGATTTTCTGGTGCTCTAATCCAGCCAGTGTATATTTTGCAGCAAGCATGATGTCTCTGTTCTCAGTTAGCCTTTAGTAACATACAATAAATAGTTACCATCACTTACTGTGTAAGTTTTCCACTAATGTACCTTTAAATAAATCATTTTATATGCTTCAAATTTTCTTGTCTGTAAACAACAGTGCAGTGCAGCACGTAGCCTAAAAGTTAAGATTGCCTATGTGGTTTATCTTCCATAGTGGCCCCCTTTTTTCAACCACTGATTTTATTTTATTCTCTCTTTTGTAATCATGTCCTCACTTGACTTACTTGACTCTAAATAAACATCTCTGTGTTTATTTGCAGTTACTTCCTCACTAAATCCGCGACCCAAAGCTAAAAGACACATTTTATTTTGCCAGAGAGTCGCAATTATTTTTGGAGATTAAATGCTTCATCTTATGTTGGAGTCTCGGATCACAGCTGATCATCCTATTCATGTTCACAGTGCCAGCCTTGCATTTGTTTGTTTATTCTGTGTTTAACTATTTTCATGTTCTGTTCAGTTTTGTCTTGGCTTGTCCTTCCAGGTTTGCTCATTGGGGCTGTGCTGCAAACTCTTTCGATACAGTAATATAAACAAAGTTGAATAGAACAGAGTAGAAACTTAATCATCCAAGCGTGGACACTTTCTACTGGCCTTAAACAGACAGTGCACAGAAACATTATTCTGGTCAGCATGTGTCAATAAAAGGAATTTTGCAAGACAATGGCAGATGGCACACTTTAAATAATAACTTATCACTTACACTCATGAATTATGTTTAACTTCTCGCCTTGCTATAGTGATGTACTCCAGGACACAGTTACTTCACTGCTACAGTAAAACGCAACTCTTAACAGCTAAGCTTCATCTCATCTGTTAAACCTATTTTAATTATGAAAGTTTATGGGAAACAACTTTGCTGGGTTTCATATAGGCCATATAGGGGTTTCCAGTACAGGTCTTCTGACCAAACCCATCAGTGATACTGGGTTTAGTTTGGTATCATTTTGCAGTTGTGGCCTCACAGGTCATCTGATTTCCATAAAATTGTCGCCAATATTCCCTTGCTTTTCGCCTAAAGAATGCTACGACATTGGAAGATGTGAAAGCAAGACGTTTTCCTGTAATCCAAACAGTTCAAAACAGTTCTTTAATGTTTTTTTAATTCTATGACTGTAAATCTGAGTTTACAACTGATAAAATGTTTGAACATCTAATATCTTCAGTACTATTACATAACTATTCCACTTGCATGTTCTCAGTGGCTGCAGGGAAATGGAGAGGAGAGGCTCTTCTGTTATTTATCTTGCTGGCACTAATGACCACAGTGCTAACCTGAAACCAGGTAATCAGCTGATGATTATGATGTTAATATCACAGCTCTCAAACCAAACAAGACTTTTCATATTTGTACAGATCACATTCAATCCTGAATCTGTATCTTAATTGTTCAAATGAAGAACAAAGGCACTAGGGTGCACCTGTGTTTATTACATCTTGCTCATCTTGCCATAAATACTCTATGAGGCCTCTCTGAATCATAAAAAAATCTGCTCCTCACTTACTGATTGGCTAGGATTTTAAATAAAAATTATTTCTCAGCTTAAGAGTTCATTATTTTACAATTACTCAATCACTGGTTTCATTAAATGCTGGAATTCTGCGGCTTGGAGTTAGCCGGTCTCTTAAACAGAGCCTATTACACATTCCTCCTGACATATTGTGCAATTCCTGCCCAAGTTATGCAACCTCTCTGTAACCAAATTAAATGGCAGTGGGTGATTGAAAAAGGTTTATGTTTTTTCAGAAGCATTCGGCAGCTAGACAGTCAAGCTTTTTTCAAGCTTGTCGAGCTTATCATAAACCTAAACTGCAACTTCTCGGACTATATGAAGATGCAATAATGAGTGCGTTGCTTTAGACAGGAGTGGCTTTGTAGAAGAGTCAAGCACCCAGACAAACCCCCACCCCTCTTGTTCACCCCCGCACGGAGACACTGAATAAATAACATGCTGGCATGTTCGGCTTGCTCTGACCAGCGGGATAAACACTCTGTTGACTGTTTAATGTGTTTCTGGACTCTGTAGAAAGCAGCCGTCCTATACACCTTGACCTTTGTCTTTGTTCTGCCCACCAAGTCCCTCCAGCAACCACACTCTTCCTCCTCCTCCTCATCTTTTACCACCACCACAACAGCTATTTCTTTCATTTCAGCCCATGCAAAAGCTCAACTCTGCCCTGAGGCCAAATCCACTGCTCTTCACTGTCCAAATCCCTCTGCCATGTGAGTGAAATAACAGCAAGGCCCTGAAAATAGCACTGGAACTGCCCTTCACACTCTCCCTTTACGTCGCCATCAACAGTCTTCCTCTTTTCTCCTTCCGCCTCTGTGTCCACTATCGTCTGTCTATATTTTTTACATTTAAAGATACTGATGTTTCATTTCCTTTCATTCCTCTCTTTCATGTTGTTTGGTCTGTTTTTGTTATTCCATTGTTTTATTATTATTGTGTATCATATTAGATTTAGACATGCTGTTTGCAGGTGGTTCAAACACATTTGAATAGGATTTGTCTCAGTTATTGATGAATCTCTACCGGATGGAAGACAAATGGACAGCCCGCGTATTTAACTGTAACTGGGGCTTTCATTGAAAATCATTGGTTACAGCATCACATATCACACCACCCAACCTAATCAATCTAGTGATGCCTGTAGCATGGGCTTAGATGTCAGATCCCCATGTACATTCCCCCCCGCATACTCCACACATCTCTGTTCTTGTTTATCTCTCCTTGCACTCCCCGCTCCCTCCCTCTCTCAGCATAAATCTCTCATTCACAAATAGAGGCCAAAAGAGGCTCAGCTGATGTGATGAGATTATTATTTTTTTTTCTGATTACAAATCATCCTCAGCTTAGATAGATAGAACAACACAGCCACTCCCCCTCCACCCCCTGTTGCATCCTCTTTTCTCTCCTCCCCCATTTTCTCTGGCTGCTCTGCTCTCTCCTAATATCCCCACCTTCTTTTGGACCTTGGCCCCTCCCCTCCACCCTCTACCCACCCACTTCTCTCCCTCACAGCCAGATCTCAGGACTTGCCTCATTCACTTCAGCAGCACAGGTTGTGAGGGAGGGGAGAAAGAGTGAAAGAGAGAGGAGACATAGTGGAGAATATTAGCAACTGCTGGAGAGGCAAAGAGCACAGAGGGTGAAAAAGAGAAAGTCTGTTCAGTTTCTTTTTTTTACTAAGAGAAGAAGGGAGCCAGGGTGTGAAGGAGTGAGGCAAGAGAGCGAAGACAAGTCTTCAGGAGTGGGACTACCCAGCAGTGGGAGGTTTCTTCAGGGTGGTTATAGTGAACTTTGGCAGCAACCCCTCCTCTCCACTGGGAGTCAGACCCCCAGAATCCAGAGCCATGGAGCCCTCCGTGTCGACTGAGGTCGAGGGGGAGTCCAAGGAGAGAAAGAAGATCCACTTTGCTGTGCCAGCCTCTGCGCCCACCAACCTTGACCCACGGCAAGTGGAGATGGTGAGCAGGCGGTGGACGGATTGGTGTTTGAACCAAGGAAATATCAATGTTGTGTTTCTGGGGATTCCGTTATAGCTTTATCTCTAACTTGTTTTTGTGTTTGACTTAAATAAGTGTTTCAACAAGTGTATTTCTTACAGACTCATTTCCACTCTGCCTTTCACACAGTCATTCAAGGGCGGGGTTGCATTGTTTAGTACAGATATGTCCACTTAAGAACATCTTCACTTTGCATCACCTTTTCTCTCTGCTTAATTTCATTTTTGACAAGTTCCTCATGTATAGCTGGGTCTGCCAAGCGCTTGAGAAATGATGATGACATTTCCCTCTCTGTTTCCTCACGAGACCAGTGCCTTGCTGTCTCATCTCATTTTGACCTATTCAACAATGTGACATTGACATGAAAGTTATTATCTTGCACATGAAGCCATTTCACTCTTTTGTAACTCAGCAGCTACAAGAGGTCCTTGACATTTTGTTGGTCATGTAGCTGCAACTGTTAATAACTACTGTTTATGCATCTTTGGCTGCTTGCCATGCTCATTTTCGACGGAACAACTCTGATCTTTCTTTTTTGGCTCAAATGATAGTGGCTCTTATTTTAGAGCAGGGGAAATTGGGCCAAAGTAGGGACTGTTTGGTGTCGAGGTAGATCGAGGCCATTGGCTCATCCCTCCTGAGAGCTTGAGGAGAGATGGGGCGGGAAAGCAAGAGAGAGATGTGCTATATGAAGCTAAGTAGAGAGAGAAAGACACACAACCTAATCTCTGGGTTCACCTGTCTAGGGTCAGATCCCCCAGTAACTGCCCTTGTTTCACAGCTTGCATAAAAAAAGACTTTTAATGAAGAGGGACCTGCAATCATGCTCCACCTTTCCCCTGACTGATCATCACATTCTCTGATAACAAGTTTGTTTCAGGCTTTTTTCTTGAATCAAGTGTGATATACTGAATTATAGACTAAATGACTTGCTAAAATGTAAATGTTTTGCAATGCTTTCGAGACTTCCACTTACCTTTACGATCAGTAACACTTGCTCTTCTCGTCCCCCGCTTATTTCCTCTCATCGTGCTCTGATCTTTATAATCTGTTCCAAGTAAACCACAGGACATCAATCTACCATATGTTAAAAAAACTCCTCTCTCTTCCGTCTGTTTTGGGGAGGACCTTATTGCTCAATCACCTTATGGTCAAACAATGATCAGCTATATTTAGTCTTGTCGGCTGGCTCTCATCCAGCTGGACGGCCTTGGTCTTTATCTTCAGATAGTTTGTGTGTGCTAAAGCTTCTGTGATAGTATGGTGCTTCTGTTCCAGTTTATTTAAATGTAGATGTTTCAGGAGCATAAAAAATATATGTCTCAGTTTGGTGGTTAATGATAGAGGAATTGGTTGTTTGTATGTGATCGTGTGTGCAGGTGGATGAATGCTGATTGTTACAAGAAAGCAACAAATGTGCTGAAGGAGAGTATGGGAAACCCAAGGGCGTTCAGGGGAGGATGTGTTTATGTGTGTTTAAAAGCAGATAGCATCTACCCAGGCCTGATGGGAGTCTCCAGGGACATGTGGGTGGGCAGGGGTAACGGTTAACGACTCTCATTTCATTCCCTTCCCCTCCCTCAGCAATTACTGTCGCCCACAAGTCCGTCTTTGCTAATGAGTTGCAATGACTATACCATTCTTTCACTCTTGTTATACAACCGGGGACTCCTTACTGCTCTTTCCAATGGCATTTAAACCCCAAAAACCGCTATCGACTAAACTGCTGGGGCCTTGTTACTATGGAGATGGGCTGCACAACTATGTCACCCAAAGCTCCCCCATAGTTGGCATCTAAAAGGTCAACTTTAATGGACAGCTCTATCTTTCTGATAGGTTGTTTACATTGGTGCACATCTCTCTCTGTACATCACTATAAACAACAATGTATGTGTGAATGCTTGAATTTGAAGGGTTGGGTGTTAATGTGAGTGAAGCTTCCATATCACCTACTCTGTGAAATGTTGCACAATGTGGCAGCAGCCATTTGTAAATGCCACAGAAGTGTAAGATATTCTCACCTGAAGTAATATATTCTACTTTAATATATGCATGGTCTACCATAAAAAGAGGATTAACCAAATGACAAAAACTGTCTGTATTTACCCCTATTAGTAGGTAATTAGCCATGCCAATTGTCAGGATTTTATCAAACCAAGTTTTGAGACATTCGTTGATTGAATCTTCTTCCGTACATTGAACGTGAATAGAATTTAGCTTGTGGGGTGACTTCTAAAATTATAAAAACCCTCTTTCAATTAACCTTGTCTAGACTAGTCAGAATAATCCACTGACATCACTGTCATCAGATTTTTACGAACTTCTGTCCTCAGTGGGTCTTCATTATCTAAGGCGACATGAATGTCGCTTGAATAAAATTTGGACCCAAGCGAAGCTTTCTCACTTCATTGACACTTGTCAGAATTTAAGTTAGTACTAGATTGCATCACTGTATAAGCCCTTTTTCAAGAACACATTTGTCATCATAATATTTCCTTTCTTGTTTCCCAGTGCCAAGAAAGGATTCTCAGCATATCTGCAGCTATGTTCTGCCCTCCTATAGTATCTTCCTTAAATCCTCCTATCTCTTAAGTTGAGAGGTCAAGAGGCCAGGTGAGGTTGTCCACAGCAACACAGAGAAAGCACATGGCTATGTTTACCATCCCTACCCCCACTCGACACACACCCACACACCAATCCTGCGTGTGTTACAAGTGATGTAGGGTAATGTGCATGATGGACAGAGATTAGGGTCATGGTGCAGATGCTGCATCCCTGATTCCCTCCAAGTGTGCCTCCCTGTGGCCTCAACACACAGACATCTCGCGATGTTTCTCCTTTCTCAACTCAACCTGATCTGGTCAGCTCATGTTGATCCTTTGAATTGACAGGAAACTCAAAATATGAAAGGGAATATCAAAGCAACAGAAAAGGGCATCAGACCAAAGCCATCCAATGGCAAACACTTCCAACATTAATCTATATTAACCCTAAGGGGATGATGGCGGGCATGATTTAGTTTCCCCTGCCCTGTCCACTCTCCCCACCTTATCCCTCATCCTCCCTGACCTACCTCCAAACCCCCTTATCATCCTCCCTAGTCCAGTCTCTGGGTTAAACGTCAAACATCAACCTTTGATGCAGCATGTGTTTGTGGGTAAACATTAGCAGTTTGTCGGGATTGTCAACATACACTCCTAGAAAGAACATGGAACAAAGGCTGCTGGGACTGGGCAAGAGGGTGCAGTGATCTTTCCCTTGCATGTGGGCAGTCAGTCATGTCACTGTAGTGTTGTGACTCAGTTTGCCCAGTGACGTGATTTGTGGGTTTTATAATAATGAATTTTTATGTTCCTTTCAAAGTTCTCTGCCCAAAGAGGTTTGTTGTTGTTTGTAGTGGCAAAAGCTAATTTGGAAAGAAATTATTTAATAAGCGATAAATTGCCTTGCTGGAAACCACAGATTGTAATTACAGTTTGGAGACAATCAATGAGTCCCTGTTTTCTGCAGGTTGCGTATGTGTCTGTTCCTCCCTCTTTTTGACAGTCCAGGCATTTTGATTAGTTAATGACTACATAAACATTTTCAGGGCCTGTATCTGTCTACAGCAGTGTAGCACAAAGTTTCCTTTCATGTTCAATTTCCACTCACACTATTTTAGCAGGGTAACTTCTGTGCTCAAAAGCCTGTTTATTCCATATAATTATTTATATTTTATTCTGAAAAGCATAATAATAATTACCTGAAATAACCTATCATCTTATGTTGGCTCATGTACACATGGATGTGTGTAATGTTTTAAACACTTAAACATAAATATTGAGCATGGGTAGAGCAATTTGTTGACTCTTGATACTGTACACAGTGAGTTGAAAATGTGCAATAATGGGTGCTGCATCTCAGGCAGACATGGGGACTGTGCAGAACCTGATGGAGGCATGTAGTGCTGGAATATGCCCTCTTAGCGTTTCATGGTCAGCAAATCCTCTATTGCCAGTTGGTGTCATTATCCTTCTCAGTCACTCTCTTGTCGCTTCAGGGATAATCAAACCAAGTCGGACTGTCGTCCAGGCATGAAGTGAAATAGCCCACTAATGTGCATTCATACATCTCTTAATTACATCATTTTTTCTTTTTGTGATAGTGCAGAGACATCACAATGCATCTGAAGCACTTCATCTTCTAAACCTGGCTGTAACAAAAACATCAGCAATCATATTTATGATGAGAGGAGAGGTAGAGGATTAGAAAGGCAATGGTGGTACAGCGGGGACAGAAATGGAGGTGGGGGATAAGGGCTCAACAGGATTTAGAGCTGACTTTTTACCAAATGTCGTCAGATATGTGTATGTTCATTACAACTGTCAGGCTCTGGACCGTGAACTGCAACTTTGAGCTGCCGTTCTCCCTCCTGTTTTAACTTTCAGGGTCAGGAGCTGAAGTCCCTTTCTCTCACCAAAGAGCCACAGGATGGTCAGACTGATGCAGGCATATTGACAGGAACACTGAGGCATGACTCAAAACAAATGGGATTGGTCTCGATCCCTGTTTCATCAACACAGCAAAGGCAGGGCATTATGTTATTGCTGCTATGCCAGTTGTAATCTCCCTTTTTCATGTTTATCTGCCTGCAACTTAATGAGCTTGCACTGGGGCATACCAGGTCATCTTCAATATGTTTAGGGGAAATGGCCCATTGCAAAAACAAGGTTATGCACAAATATCACAGGAACACATGGTTTGTCTTCCTGAGAAACAAAGCTAATATTTGGAATTGACGCAATCAGATGATAAATTAAGGTATTTTTGGATTTTTTGAACCATTTCATCTCAATGCTAACAAATCTTGATTACAATTATAAGTAAAGTTGACAGTTTGGTGAGTTAGGTTTTGCTTCCAACCAATGACATGTAAGCTGCATAGCAACCATCAACACTAACCTTCTTTTTTCGTTTATCACCTCTGGGTACATATGACGTTGCAGATGAGTAACTATATCTACTCTGTCCTTTGTTTGTACTGCCTGTTGACCTCTGGAACTCGTCAGTTGCACAATGTGACACCACTAAATTTGAGTGCATGAACAAGAAAAGCAGAATTATCCTAGTGTTTGCGGGCTGTTAGCCATGGCATTGTCTCTGTGAAAGCCTTGATTGGCATCTCCCCTGTTGCTGCCTCGCCCTGTGTGTTGCTCCACTGTGTGCTGTGGCCTGGCAGGTGGCTTCCTGTCACTCATCAGCCAATGGCACATTATCTCCATTGTGTTGTGATGGTAAACCCTTCTTCCAACAGTCTCCGGAACAGCAGGCCAAACAGCTACCAGCAGCTAATTACGTAAATGCTGGGGGGGTACTGTGAGACAAAGGAGAAGGAGAGAGAGGGGATGGTTGTCTGAGTATGATGTCATTCTGCCAGTGGCTGCAACGTAATTATATTTCCTATTTTGGGGTCATTGGAGAGCCCCTCCAGATGCTATCTCCAGCCCATCTGTTTATTCAGTTGGCCAGTGGTGGGGCCAAAGGTCATCGCAAAAGTGTTACGTGAATGTTGAGAAGCAACATGCAGCAGCCTCTCAAACTTATGGGAATTCAATGATGTTGATCATTTGAACAGGAATGAGCACACCATGCATATCTGGCACACCTCTGACCTCACTGAGCTGGGGGTTTTAATTTGTGTAGCCATGTCCTTGACCCTCTTTGAAACAAATGGAAACTAGACAAGCCGGTGTTAATCAGTGAAGCCTTGTTGAAGCTGCCCGGCAGCACTGTCTGTTAGTGAATACTGGGTATAGCCTAAATGTGTCTGACAGAACTGTTTGTCACATGATAGATCTGACCACTGGCGTTTGGTTGTGCATTTGTCTTGCTTATGGAAACATTTTCTCTGCAAGCTTTGTCAGGAAGGGAAAGGGTGGCCTATTCTTTGAAAAAAGAAAAGCACAGACCCTTAAAATGTCAAAACCCTTAAATTCCAGTGAATATGTTCACAATAAAAACAGGAGGCAGAGACGATGATGTCAATTAACCATGCTGATGATTAACATCTTGGAGTAAAAACACAGTGTGGTATGATCTATTTGTGCCTCCTACCAATGAAATCAAAATAGATACGCTATTCACACTAACCAGATAAGATACAGACAACAATACCTTTATCTTTGTATTTGTGTCCTTTCAATTTGCTAAACCTGTTTGAATTTCCAATTACCCACTGCCCTACCACTCTTGTATTATTAGCAAATATGCATTAATGTTTAAGTTGAGTTTAAATATTTTTGCAAGGTTGATATAACGTTGTAATCTACCATTTGTAATTAAACTTACAAAACATATCCAACAATATGTTTGTCAAAACATTTATTTACACTAGAAATATACAAACAGAAAAAACACTCAGCTCATACTGAGAGGGATCATTTTTCACCTTATTGTGTTATTGAGCTCATTGCCAGATTGCACTTAGAGCACCACATGGGGTTGTGCCACTTCGTTTTGAAAGGCTCACTGGGGAAAGGGGTCGGTGGGGTCATGACAGCAGAGACAGGGAATAAAACTGCAGCAGAGCACCTCTCAGAACTGAGGTGAGTGGCCTCAAGTGGAGAGAAGTATTTAAAGACAGAAAAGCTGGAGGTGACAGAAAATGTCAGGGTGAATGATGTATGTGCTGCCCCATGGAGACAAATTACAATTAAAGAAATGATGGAATAACAAACCAAAAATATAATTCATCTTCACTTTCAGAAACACAATTGTCAAGGGGAGCAGACACAAAATGTCACTGGCAAGGACTACGACACAACAATATGTCATTTAAAGGTTTAATGGAAATTCTGAATGTATAGATATTTGAGGACTGATGAATGGACAGGGGAAAGGTAATGGTGGAAGAAGGATGTTGTCTGTTAGGCTGGTCTGTGAGGATGTACAGAAGACTGGGCGGAGGGAGACTCAGTGTGGGGGTTCCGTCTCAGACATGTTTTCACCCAAGCTTATTACGGGCCCCCAGACGATACCTAGATGAGACATGAAAGAGATGTGCACTAGATTCAATAGTAAGGGATAAAATGGGCAGGGAAGAGAAGATGAAGGGAAAGGGATGGTGGGTCGAGAAGTCCGAGATGAACAGAGCAGGGTGGGTAGACCAGGTATAGATAGGCTTGACAGGAATAGAGATGTGGTTGAGGCGTGGCCCTGCTCCCAAACCTAGGTTAACAGGTTAACTTAATTTCTTTGCATTTCTTTAATGCAGAACAAATTTACTCCATATGCCTCCCCATAGTTTTTGGCTGAACATTTTGAGTATGCTCCCATTGGTGTACCTTATGCCAAGCACATGCAAGGGCTTATTTCTGAGTGATGTTGTGGCATGCGCCTGTGGGGAGATGTAATAACTGCAAATCAATCTTGTACAAATCCATATCCATCCATCCGGAGCTGGGTTATAGCTAGGCCATGAGGGAGAGAGGGAGTGTCAGAAAAGCTTCATATGGACCAGAGTGATGCTCCCACCTTTATCATAGGGAGCTGACACGCACACGCTACTGGACACGAGAGATGAAAGCTGACAGGGAAGGGGATCTAAAGTGTGTTTCTCTCTGTGTTGTCTTCGCGTCTTGGCGCTGATCTGCAAAGCTGACTCCCCTCGAGAAGCACGACTGTTGCTATTAGAGCCTTTCTGTCTCATCCCACAGAACCCCCCAGAGACCCTTGCGATCTAGTTTATGCTGTACTGCTGCTACTTTTTATAGGCCTGGCCACGAGAGCACCAGCTTAGAGGACGGCCTCTGGGGAGCAGACCTATATCAGCCGATCTGCACCCAGGCTGCGACGCAAGACTGTGCTGAGCCAACACCCACATACCTGCGCACACATAGACACGTGCAAAGTCAACATTTACCAATGACTCATGTACCCCCCACAGCACAGAGAGAGGTATTGGAGTCCTATATTAGAGTCCTGCCTCCAATTACACTTGACCTGACAGACTTAAAAATACAACTTGCTTGTGAGATTTTTATTTACGACGTCTCTCAAAACATACCGCCAAAGAGCTTTATTGAGGTGTAAAGAAAGCATCAACAAATCAGTGGAAATATAAAGCATGACCGTAAATCTAGAGGTTTCTCTCTCTGTCAGCCTCCTCCGTCACACAACGCAGAGTCAGCGCATTATTCAAATTCACTCATCAGCTTTAGATGAACTGATGCATCTCCTTTCTCTGCTACGATCCATCAGCCAATGTTTGTACTGAGAACAAAGCTCTATGAGAAATCTACTGAGGTGCTGTTGCCTCTCGGGAAAGCCTGCAGGCGTACACCTGTGGAACCGCTGAAAGGCCAACGCAGCAGCCCACACAGAACCCCTCAGTGCAAGTCCACAGCAGCTCGACTGATCTTGGTACAAAAACAATTGCTACCAGTGGAGGAGAGGGTTTGGGAGATTGGGGGCAGGGGGTTTAGTGAAGTAGAGGAGGAGGAGGGGAGGGATAAAGTGTAGCGGGAGTAATCTCACACGCTGTGCCCCAGTGTTGGCGTAAATGAGGAAGTCACATACATATTATGTAACTTGAGGAGAGTGGGGTGGTTTTAAGGCTGGAAAATTACTAAAGCTACCACAGAATGTGTTTATGTCGTGTGGCATTGCCGATGTCATACAGCAGCACGTCACCGCCAGTGCCACCATCACTTTGTGTGTGAATGCAAATTATGTAAATACAAATGCATTTATGTACGCCGACTTCACGGTTTTATTGTTCTAATGTAATTTCGTCTACATTAGGACCTGCCTTACAATTTACCTGGGAGGTCTGTCTGTTGTCTCTTTTCTGGTTTAGGAGGTCATGTCTTGGCATTTCACAAGACCACCATGATGATTACATGATGTCATCAGGAGGTCACCCACCCACACACACACACACACCCACACACACACACCTACACACACACACTCAAACTGTATGTGAGCACACATTCCGGTAAATAGATCATCCGATTATGCTTCTCAATGACCTCAATTATCCCACACAATCATTTTACCTTCCATTTATCTCACCGGTTCTCTTTTTATTTCCATCTGAATAAATGAATCCGGACTCTGCCATTTTTAATCTTTTCCTCTTTGATTCTGCAACTGTCTCTTTCAATGGCACCTTATCAGATGGGAAAAGCTTTGACCATTTTCTAGTTTTTGCTTTTCTTTCATTGTTTTTACCACAGAAATAGAAGATAATGCTACAAGAATCTGGGACATTACATGCATCGCTTTGGAAATTTTTACTTTGGTTAGCTAAGAAATGTTTTTCTTCAGATGTTTAATGAAAGGAGCAGAACCTGTGGATTTATCCAGGGCTGTATTTTCTTTAAAACAGACCAATGCCCCAAACTTTGCCATCACTTTAACCAGAATAATGTAACAGAAAAGAGAAGTAAAAGAAGAGGTGTGACAGCTATTTTGTATTTTTATGACTAAGTATAGGGAAGTTATGTTTTGTAAGCCATGATGACACAAAATCGTATGAACTAGAGTTAATCAGGTCTGCATCTATCAATCTAAAGAGTATTGTCCTGATTAATCGATTATTGTTCTATCTATGAAAAGTGAGAAAATAGTGAAAAATGTGTATCCCAGTTTCAGTCAAAGATGACCTCTTCAATCGTCTCATCTGTTCTTACCAACAGTCCAAGGAGATATTCAGTTTACAACTGTATAAAATAGAGAAAAGCAGCAGATATTGACAATTGAGAAACTATAACTTGAGCCATAAAATGTCAGTTTTCAAATAGTTGCAGATTATTTTCCTGTAAACCTGTTTAATGTAACTTAACCAGCAGAACCATCGGGTTGTCACTACTACCTTCCTCACCATAACCTTGCAAATACACCCTACAAGTACAGTGTCTGCATGACTAGAATGAGGACCAGTCCAGTGGTTTTCCCAGTTTAATGGCTTTTATACCACAGGTCTTTGGCATAAGCTTGGTCATGGCAACATCTGGTGTCTGCTTTCTATTGTGGTTCTATGTGTGACCCACCTCAGGCGGCCCTGCAAGGCTGGTAGCAGGTGTCAGGCTGGCAGAGGAAGTAGGGTTCACAGCAGCGTGGAGCCCCAGGCCTCCACACCTCGCCGGGAGGGGGGGTCAAAGGAAGCCATGTTGATGCTCCCTGCCAATAAAGAGAGAACAAGATAAGCTAAGCTAAGCTAAGAAAAGGTCAGACAAGTCAACAAACAAACGGATAATAATATGACTTTAGTTATGACGCATTCTGGTGATGGAGAGGAGAGGGGGAGAGAAGGGAGGGTTAATGTCACTGTCAAGGAATGAATGATGAACATGGAAGTAAACAGGATGGGGGAAGCAGAGGATCAAGTGAGATGGAAATGAAAGGCGAGGGAAAGACAGATTGTGTAAGGGATCCAGGGAAGACAGGAAAGCTGGACATTGCATGTCAAGATTAAAATGTGTCTGGTTTCATAAGTGAGGCTGAAATCCATGCTTGATTCTCTCTGTGTTGTTCTGTTTGACAGCAGCAGATTTCCAACACATGGCCCAGCAAGCCTCTGCTTTGGCAACATGTGCCTCACTGCGATGACACACACCTCGCTAAACAAGATAGAGAGGAACTGAACACAAATACATCTCTCCGTATGGAGCAGTTTTACGCAAAATAGAGCCAGGCTACTTAACTCTCTTCCTGTGATGTTATGTGATGTTGTAAACAGCAGTGCCAAGGTTCATGTCATGACCAAGGTTGTCTTGCTTCACAGGGGACACTTTTCAATACCTTGTTTGTCTGACTTTATCCACTTAGCTGCACTGCTTTTATTCTCAGTGGACTTTATTTTATCCAACATTTTACTAGAAGGTAGTTTTATAGAGGCCAACTATTAATCCGCTAGAATTGTAGGGAAATTAGTCAAACTGTTGAGCTCTACATGCAAAGGGCCCCTTAGACTTTGCTCTGTGTATTTCAGTATAAATATTAAAGTGAATACAGCACACCAGACTTATCATTTGAATGTCAAACAGTCACGTCCTGTTTGCTTGAGAAGTACCTTGATTCCAGTTGTGTAGCAAAATATCCACAGAAACATCTCAAACCGCTCCTGCAGCATAATCAACTTCTCTTCATCACTGATGAATCTGTAGACTAGTATTTTTTAACTGATTGTTTAACTGATTCATCTAGTCTTTAAAACAATCATAACATACTTATCAGACTTCCCAAAGCAAGTTTCAAGGGTTTAAAAGCGAAAGATATTTAAAATTCACGATGATATAAATCAGGGGCAGCGGTGGTGCAGTGGTTAGCACTGTCAACTCACAGCAAGAAGGTTGTGGGTTCAAACCCCGGTTGCCCCTTTCTGTGTGGAGTTTGCATGTTCTCCCCGTGTCCGTGTGGGTTCTCTTCCTCCCACCATCCGAAGTCATGCAGGCTAGGTTAGCCTATGTGTTAGTTGTCTATGTGTGGCCCTGCAATGGACTGGCGACCTGTCCAGGGTGTACCCCACCTTTCGCCCAATGTAAGCTGGGATTGGCTCCAGCTCCCTGTGACCCTGTAAACGGGATAAGCAGTTGATGATGGATGATACAAAAGCAGTGATACTACAAAACAATTGTCCATTACTTTTCTGGATGCTGAGAATGTTCAAAACTTTTATTTTTGCCAGAAGGAGTGATTGTTTTTGGTGGAATATGACTTTATGAGGTCTAAACTGAATATCAGTATTAACAGTGTTGTCTAAAGAAATGCCAAACTGAGAGAGTGCAGCCCCACAGGCAGGGCACGATATTGGTGGGCTGGAGAGGCACAGCCAAGCATCTGTTCCTATAAAGACAGAGAGTTCACTATGTAAAGTGACTTCTACTAAAGGTGACGTGCAGACCTGCAGTCCACCTAGCTGTCTGCTCTTAGACCGACAGCTTCCCTGGAGGCTAAGCAACAGCTTGATCCTCCAGGGAACAGGGTGTGGAGTCTGAGAGGGAGACTGGACAATGGAGGGAAGTGTCTGGGTTGATTGCTCGGATTTATTCAGTCCAAAATCCTCTTTTGCATGGTCCCTCTGTGAGGGTGTTTAAGATCGTACATGGTACTTTTAGGTGATCTTACAATGTTGTATGTTGTATAAGGTATTTCAGTTCAACTAAATCCTGTATTAAAAGCGTTAACACCTATTAAATGATGGATAATTTGAAACCTGGGCAACAAGAATCACTTTATTCTACACACCATGCCTTTCCCTGTTCACTGTATCTGCAATCAGAAAGTTACATAATGAGTCTTCCTCTGGTCTACTGACCCTGGAATGTGCACCAATGTGACCAGTGGTAAGTGTTGCTGTTAGCTTTTGAACCATCAGCCAAGTGGGCAGCCTCACTAATGATGTTAGCATGGCCCCAGCATGCCCTACACCAGCACGAACTGTCAAGATTTCCCATCTGATTGACACGGCTTTGTGCTCAGCATTATTAATAATACAGTGTTGGCCAGTTTAATAATTCATTTATTTATGGCTGCCCTTTTTGTTTGTGTGCGTGTGTCTGTTTATAGATCCGGCGCAGGAGGCCCACGCCTGCTACGCTGTTCAGAGTAGCCGACCAATCATCTCCTGATGATGACCAGTCTACCCATCAGGTAAAGGTGAAGTGAAAACACGTTACTATAATAAGTGCATTCTCATCTGTCCTCCTCACATTTTTTTCCACCCCTAGGGTTAAACTAAAAAAATCTTGCTCTTTCATTGTTAAACAACAGAATGCTGTGATTTTCTATTATTTTCGGTCTGCCTTGTACAAGTATCAACTCCCAACTGGTACTGTAATGTTATAACTTTTCAGCCTGTTGGATCCTCCATAAACTCCTCTTGTGTGGTCAACCATTTGAACATTTTAATTTCCCTGAGCTTGAAGTTTCATTCTTGACCTTAATGTAAAGGTGCAGCTATGAAAAAAATTGACATCTTGGGTTCGAATATGTCTTGTAATGTCAGTATCATCATTTGTTATGTGATTTGCCTTCTTCTGAGAAGTTATCACTATTATTGTTTTGCTAATTGTTTCTTCCCTTGGATGTTTAAGCTTTACAGTGCAGAATGATGTAAGTGCACTAAAAGGCAGTTTTCACATTCATCTGCTGAGGTGGGAAACTTTCTCTATGCTCACCTTCAATCTGAGATGCGCACCTACAAGCAGATTTTAGTTCAGGAACTAGTTTGGAGCCAAGCGTGGTACGGTATGCAACTTATACAAGCGTGATGTGGAAACTTGAAATCTCCAGTGCACATAAACTGAGAATAGTAATATTTTTTATTCCCAGAGTATTTTTAAGTCTTAAAACATGTTTGGAAATTATTTTAAACAATCAGGCATAACATTTCTCTTTCTCTCTTCGTAGTGGGTCGTAGGAGAGAACGGAGTGCTCAAACCAAAACGTGTCAATCCAAATGTGTATCAGCCTCCATCACTCAGAGGTAGGTGTGAGCAGTATTGATACTACAGGTGGTTGTGTGTTGTGATCCATCCGTTTGTTTAAGCCTTTTTGTTCTACCTTGCTTCGCTGCAGTCAATTCCCTCCTCGCTTTACATGCTTCATGATAGCAGACAAAGGAAAAAAATGCATGTGACAGATGGGCAGATATGCATTTGAAGCCTTTATTTCTTCTTTTTTTTTGCTATGCATGCGCATGTGTGATATGAAAATAGGCATGTTTCGGGTTTTTTTTGTTTCTGCTCTTAGTATACACACTACGGCAGGGTCTGTAAATTTGTGTGTGACAGAAAGAGAGAAAGGGAGAAAGAGAGAGATTAGAGTGTGACAGCTGTGAGACACCGAGTGTGAGTCTAGGAAAGTCTGGATCATCCAGGATTATAGTCAGTTGTGTATACAGCTGTGACACCACACACACACAGGCATGATAGAAATACATACATGAACACAAATATGTACTTTTTTGTGTTTTTATAGACGTGGCTTCTTACTTGTTGCATCTGGTCGTTCAGAGCTTGTCAGCAGAGCTTCATTTAATGTGAATCTGTGTGTGTGTGTGTGTGTGTTGCATGTTGAGTGATGATATAATAAGCCAGGGAGCCTTGTTTCTGCTTTGGGAAATCTGTCCTTCTTCAGGTCAGATGCAGAGAATGAAAGAGAGAGTTACCTCTATATAATTTCAAATTACATAACCTACCTCAAGCTAGAATAAGTGACCTGCCTTGGTGCCATGCTGTGTATCTGAGGGTGTGAAAGAGAGAGAGGCCAAGGTGACCCAGAGGAAGGGAGAGGGGAGTGCTGAGGGAATATCACAAAAGAGAGGAGAGTGTATAGGGAGGGATAGAAAAGAGTGTGAGTCAGCACTGCCAAGCGAGAACGCTATGGAGGCCTGCCAGTATAGGAAAGATGAGGTACACACAGATGGGAGAACAGGGTGAGAGAAAGGATAGAAAACAACAGCGGAGGCTCTACTGTAAAAGTCAGTGTTTGGGATACAGCAGTTGCCTACTTATCTGTCTGTCAGTGCATGTGTTTAATTGGCTTCCTGCATGTCTGGCATGTATTAAAAAGGCTGTGAGGCTTGATAAAAAACTGACAGTGTTGAAGCGTGGTAAAACCAAAACAACATATCCCTCTATCCCTGTGTCTGTGTCCATGTGTTTGGATGGCCCTGTGCGTGTGTGTGCTGTGTTTACCTGCGTGTAGCTGTGCAGAAGATGGCTGAAGCACATATGCAGAACCTAGGTGTCTACCCCCCTTTGGAAGACCCTTGTGGGGAGGAGGATGAGGACCACTGGCAGGGACAGGAGGGAGAGGACACATCTCCCACCAAAGCTGCTGGTGAGATTGTGTCAACTGGGTGGGACCACAACGGCAGCAGCGTTGCACACAGTGTCAGCAAAGAAAACACTGTTGTTTTTGAAAAATAAAATAAAAAATACACCCTGAGATACTTTAACATTGCTAAAAACAGATCCACTGACATAGTGCCTATGGCATTGTTCCGGCCTGGCTTGGTTGTTTGGATTGGTGGTGTGTATTTTTCTTATCTGCTTAGGAAAATTGAAGATAAGATAAATGGTTTGATGTCACTGTGAGAAATTTCCAGCACAGATACAATCAAATTAAACAGAACAAGAATTTCACCTTCATCAGAGTTGATGAAATCAGATTTGCTACTATGCTTTTACTTATTTCAAAGTTATTGAAAAACACAAATGTCCTGTACATACATCTTTAAATAAGGGCAAATTAGTCTATTAAAAGTAAAAATGACATTCCTTTATTTGAAATAATGCAGTGGATGTCACAGTCTGGTGATATATATAGGGGTATCTAAAGGTGTATTTTTACCTTCAGGGTTGTGTGAATGCTCCAATTTGCCTTTTTCCTTTATATTTATCCTGATGATGTCTGCACACATTTAACATAGTTTGAGATTCCAGGACTCATTTTTCTCCCATCACAGCAGGAAGCAGAAGCCTTCGTTGATAATCTACCTAAACAGTGAGAAAAACATGTTTTACAGAGTTGCCAGAGATAGATAATGTGTCACAACAAAACTTACTTTGATATGTTTTAAGTTTCTGTGTTATTATTATTTCACTGTGCCTGGGTGGTGATGGTGCAATGGATAAGACACCTACCTTTGGTGTGAGAGACCCGGGTTCAATCCCCCACCATTGTGTCCCTGA
>JAPMOB010184206.1:0-17288 GCA_029875015.1 Lepomis gibbosus
TATATTATATTATATTATATTATATTATATTATATTATATTATATTATATTATATTATATTATATTATATTATATTATAGCCATTCTAGCGGGCATGGCATCCAACAATCTGACTACAGATGGATTGCCATGATGGTACATTCATGTTCTCCAGAGAATGAATTATAACAGTTAAATGATTTTTAATCGTTTCCTCTAGCGTCTTCATCAGGTCAACATTTAAGTTTGTCCAATACTTTGGTTTATGACAAAATACATGCATAACGTAATGACAGTCCCATCAGCCCCATCTGTACATCCAAACATGTAAAGCTAAGATAGAGAACATGCTATGCATTAATCTGTTTTTGTTATTGTGAGCATGCTAGTATGCTGATGTTAGTGTTAGGCTTCACTGCTGTGCCTAAATAAGTACCGCCTCACAGAGCCAATAGAATAGCACTTAGTGTTGTTATATAAAATACAGTATTTCATAAAACAAGACTAAGTGCCTCAAACAGTTATTCAAATGAACTAATCTGAGTTTAGTTTAGAGGGGATATGTACATCTTACCATAATATTTTAATATGCAAAGTAACTAGTAGCAGCTTTTTATTGTCAATATAGATATCATGGCAGAGGTTGTAAAGAGACCGAAAAAGACGTCGTAGAGTGTGGACAAGAGTAAATATCAGACTGGCTTTGACTCATTGACGTGAGCTAAAAGAGCTGAATGGGTGCCTAGATGGCTGCTTTCTTGCTGTTGGACTAACACACTAACTTATTCGCTGGCTTTCTATGTCATGTGTCATTGCGCTTGCTTGATGTTTGTGTTAGCAAAGTTGTCGAGAGTTGGCTCAAGCAAAATCAGCCAGAGGTTTCACAGACAGAGGTTTAGCCGCTAGCTCATGAACTCTCAAGTTCATGCTAGCTTACTAGATAACACACTAGGACATTGGCATTGTTAAGTGTAAGTGTAAGTCTTGCATCAGTTGCGGTGAAGCTTTCTTGAGTTTTAAGCAACATTATAATGTTGCTGGTGGAGAGCAGCCCTGGGGTCAAGCCACAGGCAAGTGGGCTCAGCAGCCTCTATGGACGTAACGTTAACTCATGGCAGATGCATAGAGACCAGAGAAGACTGACGGAGGAAGCTTAGAAGAGAAATAAATAGTGATCAGGCACCAAGTGACCAAGATATTGGCGAGAGATTCATGAACTAAAAAGCTGCAAGACATTTTTTCTGTTGGATTTGTAAGTAATATTGCAATTTCTTGTGTTGTCATACTTGCTTGATGTCTGGCTATATTAGCATAGTTATTGACTTTCTAGTTTTTAATCATAAACTAATGTAATCATAAAAAATGTGCATGTACAGCTGTCCTCATACACAACAGCAGTGAATTACACTGAAATGGTAGGGCCACCAAATCTTACCAAATCTTACATAATGTTGCTTTAAAGGGTTTTAAAATCTGTACAATATATGACACTGATCAGAGAAGATGAGATGATACTGATCAGAGAAGATGTTGAGCAACTTCCACAGATGCCACCAAGCCCTGTCTGGACCTGGACCACAAACATCCTCTGTACCACGAAGACCTGGAAAAAGGACAGACTGACAACATACTAAGAAAATGACATTAGTGAACTTAAGCTAATGTCAGATCTGGACACCAGAAGCTCACCAGTTAAGCCCATACTGCTGTTGGAGTAGGGGCCCTGCTGGGGTAATCCACTTATCCACAATGTTGTTAAGAGAGGCTTGGTTATATAATCACCCTAAGAATCCCCCAGATGGGCACCTGCCAGAACACTGCATGGCTTGATGACGGGACACTGCTTTTAAATAATCAGCCCATATCAAGCTTGTGGTCATTTCAAGGCAAGATGCTGGCCTCTGAAAAGCTACTGTGAATGTCAGAAATCTGACCACTAGGGGGCAGTCCAGCCCCTTAGGTATTAGGGTATGTAAACCAATTGTAAGAGCTTGCATTTCTATCGTTTTTCTCTGTGTATTAAGTCTCAAATATTCATAAAATGATCCCAAATTAGTCCTAATGAAATCCTGCTTGCCTAAGTGCCTTCCTCTGCATAAACAGTATGTTTCCCAGCACTGACTCACTTTCTCCCCAGTGAGACCGGAGGATCTCCATATAAGTGAAAACCATTTAAAGACCATTGACCCTCCGAGGATATAGCAGCAGCAGGTCACAGCAACTCTAAGTGACATTTCTATGGTTACGTTACTTTAAGCTTCTCCCAGTTGCTTTCTAAGGTTTCTGGCAAGGACGTTTGTGACCTCTGATCCCTGTACAGTGCGCTATCGATCAATACAGTGAAACTGATCCTATTCCAAATGCTCATCTGTCAGTCAGTCCATCTTTTTTATGTGTATCATTTCCCATCAATCCATCTATTTAAAGACATTAAACTGTAAAGCATGCGTTTGGAACAAACTTTTTTTCCATTTCTATATCATATTTCTCTCTTCTTCTCCTCCACCTTCATCCTTTTACCCCCCCTTCCTTTCTTCTGTAAACCATTTAATGTAAACATTTAAGTCTGTGTGAGGTTCGGTGCAGTGATACAATGGTGTTTGCACACAGTGTCAATAGTCTTTCCTTATGTCTCAGTAATTGATGGATGACTGTGAGTCAGGCATAAACTAAGCAGATTACCCTCACTAGATCTGAGGGCTGATGGTATTGTGTGTGTGTGTGTGTGTGTGTGCATGGTGGGGGTTGGAGTTGCAGAGTGACTGTCCAGTTCTGGCAGCCAATCTGACAGCTGTCCCTAGAGACTGAGATTTGGTGGCTGTGAGTTTAGGGATGAAGAGAAAGGGCTGAACACACACGTGCGAGGGCGTCTGCTTTACCCGTACTTTTCCTTTTCTTCAGAGAAAACGGGATGCATCTGGTGTGTGGGGGTCAATAGCTGGCAGCTGGGTGCTCTGTTACAGGCAGCGTCCCTCCGGAGCAGGTATTGAACTCCTGTCTTCGGTACAGCCTCAGCAGTGTAAAAATATGTTTTTGATGTTTAACTGCAACCCTGCATGTTCAGTATCATTTGTTGCATTTGTCGTGTTTCCTTTTCTTGTTGTGCTTTTGGCTTTGCTTTGGTTCATGTCATTGTCCTCTCTAGTCAATTTATTTGTCATTTACTTGTTTTTGTTTGTTTGAAGTTGACATGTTGAATTATTTTTTTTTCATTCCTTCATCATTTTTGAACTAAATACATTTTTGACATACAGCAGAAGGTTTTGGTAACTCTTACACTCCTTTACAGCACAACTGATAGCTGACTTTTGAGGCTCATGCCAATATTGATCGATCTTTGTTTTATTTCTGTCCACAATTTCTTGTTTCCCATTGACCGACGTACACCAATATATCTGCTCTAAACTAACACAGGCCGACCCTCATATAAGCAGGGGCGGCCCTGACAGTATTGGAGAACTAGGCGAACTGTGAAATTTCACAATATTCAGGCGGTATGTGGCAATTCAAAATATAAAAATATATATAGAATATAATAGAATATAATCCAGTAAGGCTTTCAGGCATTCTGCAGATAATGTTTTTAAATAGGCATGTTTTCTCCTGTAGATCAACTTTTCTAATGTAATAAAAACAGTAACCTAAACATGCTGAGCCTTCCCTCTTCTTTTGAACTCTGTTTGGGGAAATAACCTCATTTACTAGGCCTACATGGGACCTTTTCACCTCAATGATAAATTTTAATTCAGTCATGAATTCCTTGACTTTTATAACTCCTCTGTTTCAGCAGGTTTTCTGCTGATGTTCAAAACTTTCTGCACATTCTGATCTGATTTTTTTATTGAGACTAACATCCTATTTAATGAGTCTATTGTTTAAGTCTACCTGGCCTCTACACTGCTGTGCATTAAGTAATTGATCCGCTGGTATAGAGCCTATCCCCTTTAGACCGTTATTCCAACACAGTTTGGGACTGCATCCTGCATGTGAAACCGAAACCAACCAAAAACACTTCTCATCAGGCAGAAATCTCACCACAATTCCACATGTTAACTTCAGCAGCTCCTATGAAGTGCAGCTCACAGTCCAAAACAGACCAATGTTGCACTTCTGTTTTAAGATGTTTATATTGCAAAACTCACCATTTACTTTACTGTCTAGACTCACAGTGCGAGGTGCATATAATTAAAATCGCATTGGTGTCGCATCAGCTGGGCAGAGCTGATTCGTGGTGAGTCGAAAACCACTCTGTGGCGCCCCCTGACATTTTGTGCCCTAGGCAACCACCTATGTCACCTATACCACGGGCCGGTCCTGCATATAAGATTTATTTGCAGTCTAAATTGGATACTTATTTGATTAGTCGATTGAAAGAAAATGTATGGACATCAGTAAAACAACTGTTAAGCCACTTACCAGGCAAATCTCAGACAAACCAGTCACAGTTTATTAATGGACTAAAATTTAGTTTGAGTTTTTGACTATTATTGGGGCAAAACTAGCAAACTGGAGATGTTACTTTGGATTCTGGGACATTTTAATACGTAAAAAAATAAAACAAGACTAATAAGAGCCATGCCAGCCATGCCAGCCATGCCAGTGGCTGTGTGAGGCTGTATACTTTGGTACGGTGATGCTTTGAGATAAATGATAACGTCAGCATGCTAACATGCTCACAGTGATAATGCTAAAAGGCTGATGTTAAGCAAGCATAATGTTCATATTCACCATCTTAGGTTAGCATGTTAGTATGCTAGCATTGGCACCAAACACAGGACAGGTGCGACTGATAGGAATGTCATTAGTTTTGCTGGTATTTGGTCACAAAGCAAAGTGAACTTATGATGGTGTTAGGGGAAACGTTAAAGGATCACCAAAGTTATTACAAATCACACTGCAGGACCTATCCCAGTAGTTGTTGAAACATTTCACTAAAAAACACAAATGTTGACTTCATGGTGTCACTAGAGAATCACCAAAGCCAGATTCATCCTCAACATGAATGTCTGTACCAAATTTCATTGCAATCCGTCCAATATTTGTTGAGATATTTCAGTCTGGACCAAAGTGGTGAACTAACGTACTGACAGACCAACATTGCTATCCCTACAGCCAAGCCATTAGATAATTTGACATCTTTTTAATCTTTTTATTTATATTAACTCAAACGGCATCAAACTTTGAGAGAGTGCCACTGTAAAGTGAAACAAAAAGCTTTTGTTCAGTGGAACACAGTGATGAGGAAATTATCAGAATAAAATAAACTACACTGGAGCGTTCCGCCGTTCAAGTTTTTCACCTGACGCCAATCTGGCTTGACTCAAGTGGGTCTTACTATTGTTGTGGTGCGTCTCAAGACCACTCAGCTGGTGCCAAAGAATATATCAACCATTGATAAAATTATTAATCTCCGTTTTAATTTCAACCTGTACTTGGCTCAGCTTTGTTTGAGCAAATAACAAATCCATTGATGGCAGCTCCCAAACTAAAAGCCACTGAGAGATAAGAGCCACTTCGCTTTAATGTCAACATTCAGTTTCCTAAATGGTTTATAAAAGATAATTTCTCAGAGTAGATAATGTTTTATGTGATACATTTAACTTTAAGAGATTTGATACGATAGTAGCACTCAGTGTCTAGCTTTTTGTATTTTATGGCTGAGATAAAATTATCTACCATTAGAAATCAGACTCTCCTTATCTTTTATGGAGTTTTGTATGTACTCTCTCCTTTGTGCTTGCATGTGCTTACGTACGTATATTTTATTTGTTTACACATGTGGCTTGTTCTAATGTGGTGTATGTCTCTGTTGGCGAGCTGTTTCATGTGGTGTACAGTGAGATATGGCCCACTCCACGCAGTCTGCTGTCTGGCCTTTATCTGAGCAGCAGATTAGTGCAGGTGATTTCATTCCTGTGGAGATTGGTTAGGCGAGAGGTCAGCGCAGAGCACGGGCGCAACGTCACATCGATGAGAGAGTGAGACTGACAAGGAAAGAGCAGAAATTCTGAGGTTTACAATGTGTACAATTTTGATGCTATGCTATTATTTCAAGCTTCATCACCATTTAGGGATTTTTTTGGCTGGAAATGATATTGTTCTTCCATTCCTGTGAGTTAAAATTTTAATGCCGAATTTAATTCACAGTATTGGGCAGGAAAACATGATGAAACACGAACCCACTCTATTATGTTTTGTTCCTTTGAAACCTCTGGATGGGATTTTCTGGTCTTGAATAGTGAACTGTGCGTTCCTATGCTTCTACATTGATGGAGAATGCTTCATTCATCCGTGTCTGGCTTGTTTTCAATGTGTACAAATGGGTGTTCCTTTGTCTTCACAAAGAGGGATTTCTGTTGACATGGTCTCTCGTGTATATCTGTCTTTAAGTGGATTAGGAAGTAGTTGCATTAGACTCATCTAGCCGTGAGCTACTTACTGTAACCCCACTCTCACTGGAGAAATGACAGTATTCATTAGTGGACTCATTAGCTGAATTACCTTTTTATTATTACAGGTATCATTTTATACTATCTTACTGTATATTTACTGAATTCTTATCTGATCAAATCCGATTAAATTGTAAAATGCAACTTTAAGAGCACTTTATACAATCAAAACAGATCCATATTACACATTTTGTATGCAAAGTCACGAAACAATTCCTAAAATGGAGTGCTGCGATTTTTTAATGACATTTTTTAATATATTTTTATATTTATACATATTTTTCTCTTTTGTCGTCCACCATCTTGCTACACCTTGCACCTATTAACCTTTTTTGTGTGCCAAGGACTTCGCGTGCTTCTCATTGTGCGTGCACGTGTGTGCTGTCAGCGAAAGGCGAAAAGCATCACCTTAGGCACATAGCCATACTTAATTAGCTCAGATAACAGTACTTTACTCACAATAAGTCAGTTAAGGCTTGGCTATAAGCATATGTACGTGTGTGGATGGCCGTATATTTATTCAAATCTGAGTGTTAAGATGCAGATTTTATAATGTCTCTGACTTCAAACGTGTAGCTTTTGGAGGAAATTATTCAGCTCATTACTTCCAGCATTTTGACATTATCTGTCTTGACTCTTGTCTTGTATTAAAGATCTTCTTACAGATCTCAGTAATGCCACAACAATCATTATTGATTTTTTTCGATTATTCAACTAATTGATGACAATAAATATATTTTCAATCAGTTTATGAAATGTTTATTCTATAAGATGTCAGAAAATAGTGAACAATGCTAATTTTCCAGAGCTCAAGGTAATACCAAATAATTTGGCAATACCAGTCTAAAACCCAAAGATATTGCACTTACAATGACACAAAAGCTATCTATTTTCACATTTCTGAAGAAGGAACATGACATATGTACTTGATAAATGCCTGTAACTGATCATTAAAGTAGATACATTTACTCTTGATCAATTAATATATTAATCATAGTAATAGAATTTGAGCTGCTTTTACTGCTAGTTACAAATGCATGATGATCTTTCATTGTGTTTTTCCTAACAACACACCGATAGATCATAATACTCTTATAAAATAATTTGAATTAATTAAAGTCATACAGCTGTGCATTTTTGGGCAGTATATGAGTCAAAAAGTGACCTTTTAATTCATATATAGATACAAGTATTTATTTGTCCGTTTTTTCTTAACCACTATGATAAAAACACGATTTGGTGCTATTAATTGAGAATTCACCTTCCCACATTCCCATATAATGTTCTTTCTAAGAACTAAAACCTGTGAAATACCAAACATCCTTTGTTATCATATCCACCTGCCCCAGTGAGAGGCCGACTCTCATTGGCTCAGAGGACAGCCAATCAGCTGTCAGCTCAGCATTCTGGGGGGAAGGCCATTCAAATTGTGCGGCTGAGTATTCATGAGGGCCAGCTTTTGCTTGGAGACCCTTGTCACACACAGCCAGGACTTCAAAAACAGCCAAGCGTCTGACAGGCACAAGGACAATGAGAGGAGCTGAGAGTATGACACGACAGAAAGGAGGTCAGTAGATGGAGACAAAGTTTGGAGGCAGAATAAAGACAAAGTGACCAGCAGCGCAGTGAGAGATACAGTTTTCTGAAATCTGTAGAGGAGAGGGAGAGAACAGGATAAAGAGAAGGAGAGGTAGACAGAAACAGGCGTCCCTGGACAGACCAGTTTTCTCTTCTCTGGAGCATGGTGGCAGAGTGCACATGGATTTAGTCGACCTCTACCTCCCAGAGTGTTTCACCTACCACTCTGACACAGAGTAAGTACTTTCACTCTGCAAAATGACAGTACCAAGGAGTGTGTACTGTCAATATGAACAAGTGTCACACAGGTGTAGCAGCAAACTGAGACAAAATGTTCTAGTAATGATAATAATAATGATGTTTGTGCGTTTCTGACTCAAAAGTCTCACATATTTGCTTTTGTTTCTAATTTGTGCTTTTGGTTTTCAAGTTAATTTGAACACTTTAGAGAACCAGTTTCATTCAAAATAAGACACATTAAGAGGGCTGGAGTGTGAGAATGAGGGTCCACAGGAAAACAAAAAAACAAGAAAACCGAGTGCGATGGAGAAAGGTTAACACAAGTGATAAAGTGTTTCAGCTGTTGTGCTTAAGCATCATCACTACTTCTACCTTTAAAACCTTCTACGTCTACAATATTTGCTCATCCACTTGTTGCAAATGACAGTCTGATTGTTTCTTAGATGAATGTACATAATTATGCCACATAAACATTGAAATTTATCCGTATCTTTGCAGTTTATCTTCCTTTGAATATAACTGGTGTAAGTATTTGACATTAATTGCCAGTTATAAGCCTGCAGAGTTATTGCTGATGACCTTAACAATTATTTTTATTCGCAATTAACCGGATGCTTGTTTTCTGCTAATAGCTGAGTTAATAAAATGTCTTTAATGCTCATCACACTTTCCTAAAGCCCAAGATGAGTTTTTAAAATTGGTTGTTTAGTTAAAGCGAAAACAGCAAAAGGTACATCCTCACAATTTAGTGTGGAAAAGTACAGAATGTGAACGTTTTGCTTAAAAACTTCAACAAATTATTCATCGCTAATCAAGTGGTGGCTGAAAAACATTCTGTTGATTGACTAATCAATTGATCAACTAATCGTCTCAGCTCTATTGAGGTGTGATAGAAAAAGATTTACACAAGTGTTTTTCTTTGTGTTTTGGGGAAGTTTCGGGACAAATTCCCAGGTATGGGGCTTTGTTTGCGTTGCTTACATTTGTTGTTGTCCAGCCCTGTTTGTTGATAGTGAACGTGAGTGGGTAAGACCAGCTTCAGAACTGCCTGGGTCATCCAAGGCTGGTGAAAACCTTCCCTGGCGGACACACAGACACGAACAAAGCAAATGAAAGCCTGTGAAAAGATGTGCGAAGCAGCTGTTTGATTACCCCGAGACTGCTTTTTGATTGCCTTCCCTTTCTGCAATCATAAAAAATCATGTTCATTATCATCACTGCTGCGCTTTTATCAGCTGTGGCATAATCACTCTGCTCTGAGTACACATCTCATTGAGCAATTTTGGCTTGGAATTAACTTTCCCTAGCAGAGAAAGATTAGGAGAATTCAGATGGAGGCAGAGACAGACAAACGGACGGATGAGGACCAAGAAGACAGTGAGGCACAAGACATATGGATGCACAGGTTGGCTGATTGCTGGTGACAGAAGCAGCCAGATAAAGAATGAGAGAAAAGGCTGCAGATGATCCCTTGTATTGCACGCTATCCATGTTTCCAGAGTCTGCGGGCCCAAGCTCCAGCCACAGGCACCTCATCTCCCAGCGAACAGCTTCGTCCAAAGCCTGACTAAGGCTCTTATGGCTGGCTGGGGGTGCCACTGATCCCTGCTCATCTCCTACTGGCTCATTAGTAAAAAAAACTCCACTGAGACCCCACTGACCTAAATAGCCGCTCCTCAGGGTTGGGGTTAGAGCTAAAAGGTTAGTCAGCTGGGCCTCAAAAGTATTTTTTGTGACATTGCAGGGAGAATTACTGTCACGTTGCATTTTATTTTCCATTCGCCACTGCCTGTAGATTACGCTATTTTCTCTATATCTCTTGATCAGTTCTCTCTTATTTTCTGTATTTCCTTGCCTCACTGTTTTCTTCTCAGCCTCCCTCCCACCCTCCCTCATCCGTGGGTCATTGTCTGCATTATGACTCTGCCCATTTGAAAGTGAGTGTTGCTTTCTCGCTTTTCTTTCAACACCCCCAGGTTAATGAGCCACAGGACTGCCCCTTTCTTTCTGTCCCTTCCCGGCCTTTTCACACTCCCTCTATCTGTCTGCCTCTCTTGTAATTTCCTCCCACCTCTCTTCTTCTTCCTCTTCTTCTCCCTTTTTGTCTCCTTGTCGTTTCACGCTGCATTTTAGCCTTTGTTGCCAAGGTACAATTAGAGTTGTTTTGGATACTGGGACACAAAGGGGTAAGGTATGATAAGTTTGAATAGCCATTGACATACACCCACACACACATATTTATCCCTGCTGTATGCTGCTGTAGAAACAGCACCAGCAGTCTTTTGATGGGCTTTTATGTGGAGTTGTAGATTAGCAGTCTGTCAGAGTGAATATTGCATCACATCTGATCAGCCCACTCTAAAGCCATTTCATTATGAAAGCAAAACGCCAACACCCTCATCCTCCTCCCTGTGATGCATTATAATAGGAGAACAAGAAAAGTATCTCACTGTATCTGTCATTGACTTGACACGAGCAATATGGACGCCTGTGATGGATAGCTAATAAGTAAACCAGTGAGTCATTTTAAAAGGAAACTGAAATCTCCTCACTGTACTCTTTTTATAGTCTTCAAAGTGGATTGGTGAGGTGAGAGAAGACAAGGGATGAGTTATAATGGTCTTTAATAATTTAGCAAACGCTTCTTACATATAAAGCTGTACTAATTTATATAATAATAATAATAATAATAATAATAATAATAATAATAATAATAATAATAATAATATATTTTTATTAACAAGTGATCAAATAACTAGGTGTCATGTGAAAAGGATCACTTGTTGTAATGAATCCACAGAGAATTATCACCACAGTTCCCCCACAACTCTGTGGAGCTTCTTAGCATCCTTAGGCTAATTGTTTTGGTTTTACAACCCACAACGTCTCTCTCTCACCACTCATTGATGTCATTTCTGGTTGTAGAGGGAAGCAGTTTTCAGTGAAAAAGCTTTGACAAACCAGCTGTATGCTACCTGCCCAGAGACAAAATTAGCCACTAGCTAGTTGATATAGTGCAATATTTAGCATCTAAAGAGCCAAATATTTCTTTCAGGAGTTGGTGGAAACCAAAACAGAACTAAAGCAGAATAATTATTGGACTTACATTTGTCAGAAGACCAGAAATATTACTCCAAATAAATGCTTCTTCTCATGAGCAAGACTTTTATACTTATCTACAATGTTACAATGTTGGATGTAAATGTTAAACATGGACAAAGGTTCAAATAATGAGGTTAAAGTATTTAAAAGAAATCCCTGTAAGCAAAAACCTCAGATTTCCTCCTGTTCTGAACTGTTTTGAACAGCTTTTTCTACCAACTGTTCTACAACACATGGAGCTCGACAGGGCTGGTGTTCCATATATGGTCATTTGCTCCGCCCACCAATGGCACAATACTCCGTCTGTCTGTAGCGCTCAGCGACAACAACAGTCTTGTAACATGCTTCAGTTCCACAGAATCAGAAGACAGTGGACTTAAAGACTTAAAGAGACAGGAGCATCTACAACTTGTTTCAAATAGGGGCTGAAATGAGCCTGTATGAACAGCCAGTGTAAGAAAGGAATTTTTTTTTTTTTTTTTTAACTTTGAATCATGCAAAGCTGCCATACAGGAGTCACAGAACTACAATATACTGGAAAACTGCCTGCATCCCTGACAAAGGCTAACTCACTACACTTGTCACTGGCTAGCTAGCTTGCTAGACAAGAAGGTTGTTCAATTTTAGCTTAAATTTTAGTGATGAGTCTGAGTTATTCATTATTTTATTAAAGGACTGAAAACCCAACCATTTTGGGAGGTGTCCTTCAAATTATTGACCCTGGAAAAAATATTTGAATGGACGTAGCACATATCATATTCAAAATGAATCGTCTTGGCAGTTGAAATACACCCATTAATACATGGTCCAGGAAATTGAAAGCATCATCATATGATTTGAATAATCTTTCATTTATGTTTTTTCTGGGTTCATGTTGTTCCCTGTCTTCATTGTAATTGCCATACAGCCCTAACAGCATATGTACTGCCATTTTTGGCAGTTGTTTTGAATTTAGGGCAGGGTCATGTCATCCTAACTTAGGATTCCTAACTTCAGGTGGTAGATTCTCATTCTTCAGTTAGGACAGTTCTGTAATAGCATGAATTACTACCCTAAGATATATTTTTTTCTAAATGCACTTATAAAACGTTTCTGTAAAATCTAAAATCTTAAACATCTTTCTAAACTGAAATAAAATAGGATTTCAGACTTAGGAAGTTTGTGTAATGAGGCCCCAGGTTTAAAAATACCAGAATAACTCTTCAAGATGGCAGATGCTGTGATAACATTGCTACAGTTGCTTGGTTTTCTTATACAGACGTTTAATGTTTGCTCTCTTGGTGTTTTGTTGTCAATTTGTCTTTTGCTGTGCGTCTGTCTTTGTGGGTTTGTAGAGGTAGGTCAATAGCGCGTGCCCATGGTTTACTCAGGGGGTGGTTAAAAGCAGCCAGTCTTTTTGCCTACCAAATGACTTGTGGCCAAGAACACACTGATTTACATGGCAGGAAACAGACTGGCTTTGACGTCTACCTCACCAGGCCAAGATTAGCGTGGGAGTGATGTACGGCTGTGTGGATCCTGTGTGTGCGTGTGTGCATTTTTCTCTGCATGTGGACATGCGACAGAGAGTGAGACAGCAGAGTGCTTTTTAAAGTTGGCCTGGCGACAAACAGTTGCATGCAAGTATGTGTCGGGGTGTTAATGAAGACACTTGCTTTAAAATGTGTCTCTAAGTGTGTCTGTAAGTGTGTGTGCAGGGAGCCTGAACATGTTCCTGATCATGTGAAGCTTCAGTGTATGTAGAGAAGTGGGAGCCTGTCTATGACTTTTATTTTTACATCCACACATGAACGCCCGACGCCACAATGTGAGTGTGTGTTTTTTCAGGATGTGTATGTGTGTCGGTGTGACAGAGCGCAGATCACATGCCTTTGAGCCTACTATACACTTCAGATGGTTTCATATGCTTTTTTTCTCCGGTGACAGAGAGTCTGTTGTGGTCACATTGTAATCCAATAATAAATTATACACACTTTAACATGCAGGCCAAGAAGATTTATCTCAGGCAGTTATAATGAAGGTCTTCATATAAAGTACCTCTAAAAGTATGTTATAAAAAATACTAAAATACAGGACATGTCTTGTGTTTTTGTCATTAGAACATATTGTCCTTTTTTTGGGTACTTGTGGATCGGCTTTCCACAAATCTTAACATTTTATATCAGTTATTGGATTGCAAAGTTATTTTCGAACATTTCTTAACTGTAAAAAAAAGAAGCTGTGTACTGTTGTAACGACCTGCTATCTGTTGTGGGCTGCAGAGTGTTTGACAGATCAAGCATGATGAGTAACTGAGAGACATAAAGAGACAATAGAGAGAGGTATGGAGGCAGGAAACAAATACGAGGGAGAAAGACGGCTGTGTTTGGACTGAACATGATGGGCAAAGATGATGCGGATGATTGCTGGTTTGGCCATTTCCCTAGGTTTGCTTAAGCAATCTTCTTCTTTGAAAACAAAGCAGTGTAATAGACAGCAGCTTTGCATATGTGGTAAATCACAAACGGCTGGTTTAGATAGGACTGGGATGGATGGATGCATGAATGCAGGGTTGTGGAGTGAGTTGGAGGTGGTAGCAGCATTGGGAGACTGATAAGGGGGGGTACAGTTTATAATAAATATCTTGAGCTTAGCCTGTGTAATTCTGTATGTAGTTTGAAAATACATATATGGATCCATAGATTAATGCTGATTTTTCCAAGCTGCTTATTCCATGATTACGTCTGTATAATGATGCCCACCTTAATAAAACTAATCAAATCCCAAATACCTGAAGGTAAATTACCAGTCATTAATATTAAAAACAATAGCAAGGTATCTCATAATATAAAGCTGACCTGAAAGTCAAATCTCTCACCATCATGAATATGTATTACAATCATATTAATAATTTATCCTCTTGCCCCCCCCCTCCTCTCTTTTCTCTAGACATCTCAGCAGGATGTCAGTGAGGGGCTTGGACCCCACGTGTCCCTCCACTATAAAGCGTGAGCCCCCCAGCCCCAGCTCTCAGGGCGACGTCAGCCCGGCCCAGCCCAGTCCTGGAAGCTCTTCCTCGGACACAAACTCCAGCTATGGGCCCCTGACGAAAGGCCTCAATCACGGCAATGGCCTGGACTCGCCAGGTCTCACAGCGGGACTGGTCAACAATACAGGAACAAACAGGTTGGTGTACGCGTTATTTTACCTCATTTTGTGTGTTTCACCCCATTTCAGATATTAAATAAAAGTTCTGTTACTATCTGAGCACATTCCTCTTTATTTCTTGCCTCTTTCCCTCCACCTCTATCCAGGAGGTTTGGGGAGGAAGAAAGCCAAGTGAAGTGTGAATTCATGCTGGGCACGGTGGCCAAGCGGCTGTGTCTGGTGTGTGGAGATGTGGCCTCGGGCTACCACTATGGTGTGGCCTCCTGTGAGGCCTGCAAGGCCTTCTTCAAGAGGACCATCCAGGGTAAGACAGAGACAAACACACAAAACACACATTCATGCACAGGAACATGCTCATTTTTATACTAGGTAACAGTTTATTGTGCATAGCTGATAATGCCTTCCTGCATCATATAAACCTGTTTTACGAGCAACATGGTGCAGATGCAGTTGTACCCTGAGCGTTTGTTTTGGTATAAACAAGCCCCGATCAGTTAGCTCATAGCTTCCGCCTCCTGCCTCTCAAACTGCAGAAAGGTTTTAAATAAAGACCTGTTTGCAAACAGCTGATATGCGGTTAAACTTACAGCGCATCGTGTATATAGTCAACATGTTTGAGTTTAGGCATTAAAGCTTCAGATAACATATGATGCTGAACGTGTGTGCACTTGCTTCAGTCCCGAAAGTCGTTTGTGGCAAGAGCCACTGGCATTGGAAGGACTGTCCTGTGCTCTGTCTGCTTGCCGCTTAGGTTGAGGTCCTGGCAGTCTGCATTGTGGTTAGGCCTTTAGAAGTTGGCTACTGTAGAGGGGTTCAAAGGGCAGACAGGGTAAGCGTCTATCAGATCAAATGGGAGATCTGATGTCTGGCTCATCAGCTACTTCCTGTTACTGATTGAGAGTGGCAGCTGAGAGCGCCTGCAACTGGCCGAACGCCATCTGGCTTAACATACACATTTGGCTGCCATGGTTATCACTCCCAATTAGGTGTTGGGAACATGTTTTTTGTATATGGTTGCACAGATTGTGAGAAGCAAAGATTTATGAGAATTTAAAGGTGCACTCCACTGATTTTACAGATTAATTTACTTTACTCGTCATAAGGAGTACTTCACAGACTTTAAAAACAGTTGTTTAATGTAGCTCTGAAGTTTTGTTAAATCTGTTAAATGATGTCACAGTGATTTCATCAATTTCTGCTACAGATTACAATTCATAGCAGAAAGCCTGAGCACAAAAACTGGTGGTGTGGAGTTAGAAACGTGAGTACTTACCAGACAGCAATGGTCTTATGAAATACTCCAGTTGCATTATGGGAAGTAGGTTCCCTAGGTTTCAGGGGTGTGATCCACACCAGTAATTAAAAAACAAGATATCTTGGCCTCTAAAAGTTCAATACATTCTTTTTAAAAATCTGTCTCTCATGAGTTTTCCAACTTCCTGGACGTACAATACTAAATCACTGGAGTACCCCTTTAAGATCTCGTGCTGACACATTTTAGTGAAATGTAACTTTTGACATGAGAACTGTGAATCTCAACATGAATTAGATGAAAAGATGGTGAATTGTTGCTCCATTGTCTCCACTGCAACTTAAAAAAAGTTTCTTATGTTATCTCTTCTCCTCCAGGTAACATTGAATACAGCTGCCCAGCGTCCAATGAATGTGAAATCACCAAGAGGAGGAGGAAATCCTGCCAGGCCTGTCGATTTGTGAAATGTCTGTCTGTGGGCATGCTGAGAGAAGGTCAGCTATACACTGGAAATCACTTTTAAGACCTTGGTCAAATCACTGAGTTGCTTTTTCTGGGATTGATCGGTTGGTAGGCTTGGCAGAAGTTCAAACCCCATGCTTTAGACAGAGAAAAAGCACTTGGAAAGTGACGGCTAACACAATTCTGACTGCAGTTTCTTTGTTGTGCACTCCTGGAAACAATACCCTGATTAGAAGCTGAGAATCTCTCAGTGTCTCACCTGGTAAACTGCTGATGGCATGTACTGTAGTTCTGTAGACTCCAGTGAAACCTAAAACTTTTGACAGTTAAACTTCAGCCCCTCCAGCTGTGATGGGTCTCTGTGTGTAGGTTCGTGTATGTGTAGTAAACACAGGGCTGAACAATGCATGGCCGTGTCTTTAAGAGGGAGGAGAGGGCTACTAACTGTTCAATTGTGTCTTTGCTTCACCAGTGTTCCTCCAAAATAGCTTCTGGAAACCTGCCAGTGTCTGTGTGTGTGTGTGTGTGTGTGCAAGTGTGTGTGCAACACAGCAGCAGCAAGTGGGATAATGGAGTGAGTCGTTGCTAGGGGCTGGGATGAGACTATCCTAAAATTAAAATGTAGGGACTTTTTTTTAAGTTTTAGATACAGGAAACCTACCAGCCTATTGTTTTGTGAAAATACAGAAAATAATTTTAGTGACAAGCTTTCACATTTAAACAACCAAAACTTAATTACATATGCTCAAAAATATGGACCTAGGGTGGTGACATGTATACATACAACACAGAGAGTCTGTGACAGCAGTCAGGTGCTCCTCCTTAGTCTGACTGTGTGCCTGTCTGGTGACATATTGTTGTCCAGATTTAGAAGTGACTTAAAAAGGAAAACATTAGCGACCCCCTACAGTAGGCCTACCGGCCACTTGCTGCATGCTGTGTAAGGCCAAGTGATAACAATAAAGAGGAAAGAGCAGATAAACTGTGTGTGTGTGTCTGATGCAAACACACACACACACACACACACACACACACACACACACACACACACACACACACACACACACACACACACACAC
>JAPMOB010184210.1:0-15242 GCA_029875015.1 Lepomis gibbosus
CAACTGTGTGTTCACTTTGTCATGGTCACCCATGATTTTCGTTCACTTTCGGCGTCATGCACCACCATGCACCTGGAACGTTTTGATGTCGGAAATTAGCTAAAGCTAATTTACTATCTTTTTTAGACCCATTATTGATAATTAAATCTATTTTGATGCTCTAACGTCTTAGTAATATAGTTTTTTAAACCTACCACATTTGTACCTACCACAGAATGAGCATAGGCTCATTTTGCAGTCTATGCCCAAGACTGACCAGAAACATGACACGGAGGTGGTGGGAATAATCATACAAAATGAGGAGGGAAATCACTTTACCTCCATTTCTTTTCCATTTCTGTAGAAACACAAACACACAAAATGCAGCTTCACCTGACTCTGATGTGTCATTGTCATAGTCCAGAGCCTCCAACACCAGAGAGAAGGACTTCTGTGAAGAAAACACAGAGAATATATCTGTTAGGCATGTGCCACAAATATACATATTCTAGTTTAATATTGCATTAAACAACAAAATTGTATTCTGTCCTCCTTTACAATTTCAGCCATTGTCTCATTCTTGTCTATGTGTGTGTGAGGCAAACATCTCATCCTTTGTTCTGCCATCATTTAGGCAGTAGAATACATCCTGCACATGTGCCTGGTGATTCAATTACAAAGACTAGAGTGTATAAATAAATATACAACAACAAATTTAAGATCTATGGGGCATTTTCCACTCTTTATTCAAGAGCATGATTCTTTCAGTTTGAGAGCATGACTCATTGATGTCACGTTCAAATTTTGTAAAACCCTGGCAACACACTTTAACAACCCCTGCTAGATTTGATCTGCTTCTGCGCAAACGATGTCACTTTTAGTTTTCTGAAGAGCCATAGTGAAGCTCAATGTGGGTGCCTCCTGGCGGCTCCAGCCGTCACCATTTAGGCATTGCCTGACTCTGGCTAATCCAACAATGGGCAAATAGGTGGAGCTGAGGCAGACCGATTCAATCTTTGTTACTGAAACCTCCTGGCAGCTAGCCACCTGAGAGAGCACCCACCTATCATCTAAAGCGACTCTTAATTATGCGTAATGTTAGCCTTGATATTATTTAAATGGGTTAGTTATATAAAAATTCACTCCCCAGTCATTTGTCATGACAAGGGAAATTAGCTATAGAGGCCAAAGCCATAAGCTGTTCTATTTCTGCTGTAAAATTGAGCATTTTAACATTGGGGTCTATGGGGATTGACTGGCTTTTGGAGTCATGCTCAAGTGGCCATTTAAAGAACTGCAGTTTTTTAACATTGGCTTAATTTTTCAGCCCCAGAGGTTTCCCTTAGGAAATAATCCTGTCAAAATTCCCCAACCAACAGAATGCCAGCCATAGTATTGACCTATGAAAAGATCTCTGCCTCTTTGTGGGCGTGTTACTCTTTAACTGGGTGCATCTACTCCTGCCCTCCAAAGCTTTATTGTATGTACTTAATAAATAAAAGGTCAGTTAATATATATACCAGCCATCACACTTTTGCTTTTACTGTAAAAGCTACACTAGCTTTCTGTCAGTTTGCTAAAGGGGAAAACAACGTCACCTTCATGACTCAAAAGTGGGAGACTAGAAGTCGCTAAAGAGTAACTGCCTGTGAGTAAGAAATATCCTTCAGGAACTGTTTTGTAACATTGTGAAGACAGGTTGACTGGTACAACACGATGCAAAGTTCGCTACCCTCTTCATTTTCTGTGGGACATGAACAAATTGCTTTGCAAGGCATTGTTGGATTCAAGGTGGCGTGGTGTTGACCAGCAATGCAAAAAATAGGAAGGGGTTAAACATTTTTAAATGTATGCAAATAAGGGTGAAATCCACCCAGCGGCTCAAGAGTGATTTACAAAAAACAACAAAATGATGCAGTGGTATATACAGGATTATTATTGTATTTCCTGGAGTCTCAGTCCCTTTTCTCCAACATTACACATACAAACGGAAATTAAGTGCTGGTTGGCACACACTCATATAAATTGTTTACTGATAAGAAAGCTTGCTAGCTTGCAAGCTTTGACACAATGACAGTGATGAGTGAGAAGTCACAGAGGCGACCAGAAATCAGAATCAGAAAACTTTATTGATCCCAAGGGGAAATTCTTAAATATGTTAGAAATAAAAAAAGAAATCTAAAAAAGTTAGAAAATAAAGGCAACAGAGCAACTGCACCAGGCTGCATGCACAGTTTGCACATGAGTACTAAATCGTGCAATATGTTGACTGCCAGTGGGTCTTCACCATAAACACTCATGTTATTGTGTTTGTTGATGAAGACCAAAGAAAAGTTTAAATTCTAGAGATGAGCTATAGTATGTTTTTGACCAGGCTTTTTCTGATACACTGAAGTTCCCATCCTTGGTTGTAAATCTCAGTGTGCACTGATGCATTAACATGTAAGCAGCATTTTAAAGTTGTCAAGGCGAAACTTATTTTAACAGCTTTATTCACTAATAGTTTAATCTGTACAGATGCCTCCTATTTTACAAACTGATCAAATGTTTTTACATATAAAATGTTGATCTGAAAGGTAAAAAAAAGTAGTAGACTAAGTATAGCAGTGAAATAAATGTAGTGTAGAATTCTACAGTATCAAAATGGAAATACAATAAAAGTAAGTACGTCAAACTATGTAGTGCAGTTCTCAAGTCTCAATGTACTTTGTTTCATTCCACTACTTTGGAAAGTGTGTGTGTTTTCTATCCTAGCCCTACACCTTGAAAAAAAGGACAAGCACAAGAAGTGATTCACTGCCCGACCAAGCCAAAGCTGCGGCTGATTCAAGAAAACCTCAACCTGCTGTTATGCAGAGGGAGACGAAGAACTCTTTCTCCGTCTCCCTCCATTTTAGCCATGTTGTGAAGGAGGATGTCTAAAAACGTGTTCAATTTAATGTAATGAACTCACTCTTGGACCAACTGTGATGCTTCATCGTACTTTAAGTCTTTATGGCCTATACTGCGGCACGCAGGTTAATCCTGGAGAGACGGGTTAGGTATAGTCTATTTGAATAAATCTAGATATTTTATTAAAATTCATATCCTTATGTGAAGATAAAGTCTGCCTATATAAAGCCATCCTGCAGTAAACAAGCAGGGGACTCAGGAACAAGCTGGACACCTTCAAATGAAGACTTACAAAGTTATCACACTCTGGAGAGATAACGGAGGACAGGTGTTTTTTTTCCTTCTGCTTTCCTCTTTTCTGATGCATGCATTCATCCTATAGACAAGCAATGAATAATTCAGGCCAACACTTTCCCCTACAACTCTCTCTCTCTTTTGGCTTTCTCTATTGCTCTCCCTCCCTCTGTGAAACACACCAGCGCCTGTCATGCAAATCGCTCCACCTTGTGCATTGTGGGTAAGGTTTCTCCTAAAGGGCTACATGGATGTGTAGTCACGTTTTTGCTGCAAGAGTGAACAGCCAGAGGTGGGTGAGGGGCGGTGGTGTGAGTGGGAGGAGAAGAAGCAAGGTGCTGAGGGAGGAAGGAATAGATAGGTAGCATGTGATGGGCACAGGAGGTGATGGAGGTGTCAAGTGAAGGCGGGATGGATATGGAGGGAGGTTAAGGGCAGGAGGCTGGCACCAACGCTTAGCTTGAGGTGAAAAGAGGCGACACGCAAAGAGGAGAAGAGAAGATGAAGGGTTGCAGTGCAGGTGCAAAATGTTAGGGGAGAGAAAATTGGTGTAGCAGAAACAACTGAGTCAGGGATTTTCTTCAAGCGAAGGCACATCCAGTATATCTGTATTGTAACAGATGGGAGAAAAAGGTGAGCAGAGTGATTGTACAGAAGGAAAAAGGGACTGAGAAAGTGGGTAGAAAGGATAATTATGTAGGAAGTATGTAGTAAAAAAGGGCAAAGAAAGGTGGAGAGTGGTGGAATAATGATTTGCAGGACTCCTGGAGTTTGTCAGATTTTCAGATATGTGATGGAGAAAGAGAACAAAGAGGTCAGAGGGAGGTGAAACAAAAGGATGATGAGATGTAAGAGAAAAGATTAGAAGAGAGCACAAAGTAAAGGAGAGGCGATAAGATAAGAAAAAAGGGTAGTTAGAGGAAGTGGAAGAACACCCACACACACACACCCACACACACAAAACGTAGAAGTCATGGAGCTAATGAGATGTGCCGGGTTGCAGAGGGCTCGCAGCCAGTTCATTAAGGCCAGCAGATAGCAGGTAGCCAACAGACGGACCAGCTGGAGTCATTAAGCTTCGGCTTAAAAAAAGAAGTAATTTTTAGTATTCATGATTTACTTCTTTACACCATGAAATCCTGCAGTCAATTATAATAACATTAGTCCTATGCAGAATCAGTAATTTAAGAAGTATTCTGATGCTTTACTTAAAGAAAAGTATGTATCAAAAGGTAAGGTAAGGTTTATATCATTAGATTTTTAATACTGATTCAACAAAGTGTAGCAGAATGTTACTCTTGTAGATGTTTGAGGTGGAGCTAGTTTAACTTCTTCTTGATCTAGAGGTTAGATCAATCTGAGGAGGTGTGCGATGGTTAATAGGAGAGGAAAGAAGAAAAAAACAAATTCAGCTACACAAATTTGCAGCTCTCATGCATAGCTCTCCTGCAGCAGATTGATGGACGTGCATTAAATGCTGCTTGAGTTGAAGTGATTCTGGGATCAGACTGGTTATGATGAACTGTACTACAAAATGCACACACAGCATTACCTCACTGTTAGCTTGCTCACAGCCTGCTCTAAGCCTTATCATCTTTCCAATCACCGTCTCTCTTCCCATTGCATGCGCCTCTCCCTCTTTCGGCCTGAACCCTCTGCCAACTGTTGCATCAGGTTAAGACCTGTGGGAAGCCCCCCCTCCACACACACCCTCATCTCTTCGCCCAAGAGTACACACAACCAGGTAAGTTATTATATTTTAATTGATACAGGATGGGTGTATTTGCGGTAAGCCCTGTTGCTAAAGTTGGGGTCTTGCATGGCGGCCAGCAGGGATCAAACTAACCATGGTAACCAAGTTAAAATCACAACAACAACCACAGATAAGACTTGGAACATGTGTGTAATAAGATTAAGAGAATAGCCTACTATAAACCCTTCCTGACAACCTTTCCTAAACACACACACTCCCATGGACACCATAGCAATTAGTTTTACAATCACAGAGTCTGTGACGTCTGGGACACCTGTGGCCATTAGAGGCCAGGAGAAAGGAAAGTGACCTCATAGTCTGAAAAAAATGACATGCACAAAGGCCAACAAGAGGCTGATAAGATCACGATGTGGTGATATTTTTACCTCGTTTTGACACACACAACATCTCATTGTTATTTGTGCCATTTGTGGAGATATCAGCCAAGTGATGACAGCAAGGAAATTATATAATGTAGTGTGTTTTTTATGTTTTTGTGTCCCAGTATGGACTTTAATGCACAGTAACCGATGGGGACTCGTATCACCATGGGGACATACATTTAGACTTTTAGGGTTAGGGTTGGAATTATTTATGGTTATGGTATAAGGGTTAAGGTTAGGCAACAAGAGGTCCCCACAGGGCTAGAGGAACAAACATGTGCGTGTGTGTGTACTGTCTATATGAGTGAGGAGACGGCACATTGCCCCACAGAGGACAATTGTCTCTCTCTCTCTCAAGATAGTGACAAGAAACTTACGGACAGTGGATAGCACTATGCCCTCACAGCAAGAAGGTTCAAACCCCGGTTGTCCCAGCCTTTCTGTGTGGAGTTTGCATGTTCTCCCTGTGTCTGTGTGAGTTTGCTGTGGTTTCCCCCACCATCAAAAACATGTTAGTTCTTCAGTCAGTGCAACTGACCGGGCACTGATAAAAACCTGGAGTTGGGGCGCTGCACAGCAGCTGCCCACTGCTCCCTTGAGGGATGGGTTAAAGTGCAGAGAATGAATTTTGAAACATGTATGTAGGTGACAATGAAAGTTGAAAGGAAGTTTTAAAAAGTATTTTTATGTCTTCTTTCAGAATTGAAAGTTAAAATGTTTTCTTCCTCTTACGATTTGAACCTCACAATGAAAAATTGTCCAATTTGCAGCTTGAACACCCTTTTAGCCAGGATAAAGGTTTTTCTAGTGACAGAAAATTCACTTCAGTCCAACACTTTGTAAGAAGTAAAATACTGCAACTTGGATTACTTAGATCATTTCTGATGGCAGGCACACGTGAAATGAGTCAGGAGCAGAGAGTCCTTCAAGTCATCTCATCCCAAGGCAAAGTGGAAAGTATGTATCTCCCACACCCTGATGTGCAAATTGATTGCATTTTTATCAACATGTAACAATACTTAACAATTAAAGTATGTAAACTACATGTTTGTGTACATGCATGTTTCGTATTACTTTCTGTTGTCTAAATGAAAACTAAAGTTACTCAAACTTTAGAGTTTGGATTTGACTAACTGACAAGTTTTCTGTTCCTCTCTGACAAAATCTGTCCATTTTGTACATGAAGTCATCTCTAAATAGATTTTAACCTGAATTGGGACATGATTAATCATAACTTTGGAGCACTCATTTTTCTTTATTGTTCCCAAATGAATATGATTTATAGACTATTTTCAGAGATGACATTTTGACTTTTCATAGCAGACAAAGAACAGGTGGAACTAATAACTAATAACATTGTTAACACTGTTTCAGCCAAGGTTATATCAGTTTTGATTTAATTAGTTTTAAAGCAGTTTTGTGAGTTTAGTTTAGTTTTTATTTTTTGGTTTACTTTTTGGTTTAGTTTCGGTGTTAGTTTTAGTGTTTGGGACTATGTAGCATTCTCCCGAGTTGCCGTCATGATACTGGGTGATGGGCGTGGATTAAAACATTTAAAAACTAAATACATTTACTTTATCATTTTAGTTTAGTTTCGGTAGTTTTGTAAACAGAAAATACGTTTTCCCTCATTTTTTTGTAAAGATTAATTTTAATCTTTATTTCAGTTAATGAAAATGTTTTTTCATCAACGATAATTACCTTGGTTTCAGCAATCAATGCAATGCAGACATTTCATATATACATATATACATACATACAGACATATATAATTAGTTAATTAGATACACCTGTGTTTGACAATTCAAAATGTCGACAAAAGAGGACGACAGAAAATGAAGCTCTACATGGGAGCTGCTATTAACCTAAGTTTTTTGAACCCTGAAAAAGTAATGCAGATTGTTTGTTTGGACTCATTCCCTGAAAAGAGGACATTGAATTTATCCATGGAGTTCATGTTTATCTGCATCTCAGCTTGTTTAATTATTTAGTGAGAAAATAAATATAAACTGAACAAGGAAACTCTTTCTAGTATACTTCCTGTTTAAACACTGCACAGTCTCTCACAAACTGTTTACAGTTTCATGTAATACTGTGTGAGACATATGACTTTCAATTTGTACACACAAACAATCAGACAAGTAATCAGATACATATCAGCTTTGCGCACTAATGTAGCCGGACAGATATTTGATTTTCTCTACATCCAAGATGCCCAGAATCCCATCTGTTTCTGCGTCTCTCCATCGTAACCACTTGCGCACAGCAGCAGCAGTAAGGACTGATTTCTCTGCAACATCTGAGCCTGACATCTCTGTGAGTTCAGGGTGGTGACTCCTGTACAGAAACAACTAATCTTCAGTCAGATCTCGCTGTGATTGTTGCCAGCCATGACATGTGCAGATAGTCTGAGCCTGGCATGGCCGGAGAGAACAGGGGTTTCCCACAAAAAACAAAACCAAGACATCATCAAAACAGGAGAATTAGTGCTGATAATATATCGTCTCTTCCCTCAGGCTGTAGGCTGTCTGGTCGTCTGTCCCTGTCCCTCTGCCTCCAGCCTCACACCAGTGTAACAGCAGTAAAGCTCTGGATTAGGACGAACTATGCCAATTCAAACCACTGTGCAGACATTTGGGTTGGCATGTCAAATTCTATTAAATGACAGTATGAAATAAAATTAACCATGTTTTCCATCCTCCAAACTCCTACCAGTGATTCTTCCACTTTTCATTTCTGCCCTCCACTTTCTCAGCCTGAGCCACCCTCACCCCACGCCCCCGTAGGTGCCCCTCTCTCTACCCCCTGCCATCCTCTCCTCCCTCCATCTCTCCCTCTCTCTCTCAGACATGGCCAGGGTAGGATATCCCGACAAAGCCAGGCTGTACAAACACAGCTCTACGACAGGAAGGCCTCCCAGCCCTGAGAGAGGAATTTCCCCTCAGAGCTCACACACTAATGCACACATGCGCACACGCACACAACCAGACACCCTCATGCACACGCAATTCACACACTCACACACACACACATACACACACACATCCAGTATAACCAACCTTTTTTTTTCATTTTAGACAACAGGATTTGGTGCTTTAATCATTTAACAATAGTCACCATCTATGGAGCCGTGAAACTGACAACATGGGGAAAACTTTCTTTTACAGGTTGGCAGTTTCCTAATAATTTCCTGGAATGAACTTAATAATTTGGCACAAAATATGAGGAAAACACAGACAGTGGTCTGTTATTTCAGTCACTTCTGTTGGATTTATTGTTATGATGCGGCCAGAAACGACACTATGAGAGTTAGAGAAGATGTTGAATTGTGTGCTTGCCTGCAGACTAATTTCACATTTTTGCATGTTCAGCTGACCTTCAATGTAAGTAATTAACTAGAATTAATTAAGTAGAAGTGTACCAATTAAACCAATGTCTCTATTTTCTCTATAATAGGTACTAAATTACACAGAAAATGTCCTTGGAAATTATTAGGAAATGATGATAGATAGATTTTAAATATTATAGAAACAAAGATGGATAAGATTTTTATTAACCTCCAGTCATACATACATGATAATATATGATAACATATATACATAAACATATATGCATACATGATAATGATGTGGGCATATCCGCATCTGTCCAGAGCTATGATTAGTTAAAGGCTGGAGATGCTGTTCTTAAATTAAAAGTTGTTTGCAGGTTAAAGGGAATTTGTTTTAATGATTTACCTAATGGTATTATTTGTATTTTTGACTCTGATTATCTTCTACTGCCTTTTGGTGTTCAGGCTCCATAGAAATCCTAATATATAATCAAATGCCACAACATTAAGTAAAGCCTGTGTATTAAACAAATGCACTTAATCTTTTATGCATATATAAAACGTCAGTGCACGCAGACAGCACAATAAAAGTCTTGCACACACACACAACAGGAGACTAACATTCGCTCTGTAGATAATGGAGAAAATTAAATAAACAGCAAACGTTTCACACAACTTTTAATATTCATAATCTGCAGCTGAACATGAGTTGCTTTCATACACCTGCCAACTCTCAAACCCCTTAAAATCAGAAAGCTCAAGTAATTACAGACTCGCACAAACACAAAAGACACACAATCAAACAAAAATGGTTGTCATGGAAGCAGCTGTGCCTGAGTCGGATTGGATGGTTGACACCTCACCTGCACTGCAAATTAGTAGTGCAGGTAACCACAGTAACAATGCCATTACTATTCCAGTGGCAAACCCTTTTAAGTACAGTAAATATGAAATTATGTTGATGCTGGAACCACGTTGTACGTTTCAAGGTAATTAGAGTGTAAAGAATACAGCAAGAAGTCAAAAAGCTGCAAAGATAATACATTTCAGATGAATTTCAGCTACTGAAGATAAAATAAAATATTATTATCTGGCTACTGAGGTACCCACGTACCCACAATTTAAGCAGTCTCATGTCAGACATAATTATTGTGTAACTGATTGATTTGCCGCTTGCAATAACAAAGAAAAAAAATTACCTATTTGGATCAAGTGGCAAGAGACATAACGTCAGGGTGGCTAATTTGTGAATTTCTGTGGATATTATCCAGTGAACGTCCATCTCTCTGCCCTCAGGTGGAAAATAGACGCCGCACACACACACACACACACACACATACACATGCACGTACACACACACAGCAAGAGATGTGGAATTAGACCCCCGGTGTGCAGCCGTCCACCCCACCCTGCTCCCATGACCCCGTCTCTATAGTTAAAAGTCTGTGTTCTCGGATTCTTGCCGTCTCTTCTGTTTTTCTTCCATTCTGGACATAATTAGCATCAGACTTTATCTTCCCCTCTTCGCCCTCACTCACTTTCCTTTCACTCACCCTCACCACAGCTACCACCTCCTCACTCAGATTCTTTACTTAAGTAAAAGTAACAATACAAGAATGTAAAAATCTGCATTTAAAATCTAATGAGTAAGAGTACAGAGGTTTTATACTAAGTACTGGTCCTGCAGAAAAAGGCCGCTGTGACTTATTAATTAATATATATTATTAGAACATTTTCAGTGTATAAGCCTTCTACACCAACTACATTGGGCCACAAGATAAATTTGGGTCACAAGATAAATTTGAGGGGTCATGAGATGTTTTCACGTGGCTGTAAAAAATAAAACAATGTCCTGCAACATAAATCTGTATTAACTTTTTTTGACTTTCCTCTGATTTTTTTGTGTGAAATACTGGATAATATGGGGCCTTGAACACTTATTTAAATGAAACTAATCATTCTCTGACCTTAACTGGTTATTATTGTATCCATGATGGCAAAAGACCTCTAACCATAACAAAATATGCTTAAATCATGATCTTTCCCTAAACCTAATTATGTCGTCCTGCAAATAGCGGGTGTCAGATCGGAAAACATATGAAATGTCATAATTTTGTCATGTAATTTGGAGATTGTTCATGACATGTGAAGAGGAAATCACTCTTTGGTGTAACTGCTAACAACCCTTAGACATCTAAAGAATGACAAAGGACCCAAACTAGTCATTACAGTTTTTGTAAGTGGTCACAAAAGAAAATGTTAGGGAATCACTGGTTTGTTTTTTAACAATGAATAGGATGTTTTTCCATGTAAAATCTCAATCTGTAAAATAACTAGTGAAAAAATAAAATAAATTATTTAACTCTGAAATGTAGTTGGATTACAACTATTAAGTGGCATAACAGAAATACTCAAGCGCAAGTACCTCAAAATTGCAAGTACGTTTAATGAAAAAGTGTTTTACATGTGGTACTTGAGTAAATGTACTTGTCTGTCTTCTACAGTAGCAATATGTCTGGAGATGATATTTATGGAATTCCCATTACGTCTGTCTTTCTGATATTCACATTCCTGCCAGGTTAATTGGCTTAAACTAAACAATGCGGCTATTTCAAATACTGTGAAGCATAAGACGCCTCTTGACGTGATGTGTCCTCATCCTCCATGTCCATCCAATCCTGTCATCTCTCCCATCCTTGACCTCCTGCTGCTTATGATTCTCTCAACAGAGTGAGTAAACCGTTATGACACACATACACACCCAGTCTACATCTACAATCCCACCCAAAGCACTGAGATCATCCAATAACTGCCCTAAACCCTCCCAACTTGCTTCTTCATTACTCACTCTCCAGCACTTACATTAGCTTTACCCTTTTTACTTCATTAACCTCAACTCTTTCTACCACCTTCCACCCCTCCCTCACATCCCCCATCGCAAACCAGACCGGCTGCCACCATCCCCTCTAAACCCCCCTATCTCTCCGACTTCCGCAGGAAATTACCTTGTCTGGACGCTTCACATCCACGACTGCACTTTCAGGGAGAGGCACTATGAGTGAAAAAATAGAACAAGTCTGGGAGTGGTGTGTGTCTCCACATAATAGTGTGTGTAACAGTCTGTGTTTTCAGGTTTCTAAAATCTTGATGAAGAAATTGCCTCAGAAACATAGAAAAATTAGGAAAGTGACCACTGGTTCAAGGCAGGAATATTTACGTAGATGGTCATATGTTTACTTTTGACTATCTGAATCTAAATTATAATAGTTATAAGATAAGATAAGATTTCTAGAAATATCTCCAGCTCAGGCACTGTCCCCTTTCAGTGCTAAGAGCTGGTCGTGGTCCAAAATCCAATCTCCTATTACACGCCTGCCTGCTATCAAAAAGGTGCCAAAACAACATTGTATATTATCAGAGATACCAACTTAACAGTGTTAAATTGGCGTGAGAGAAAGATAGTGGAGAAAATATTTTAAGAAGAAAAACGGAAAGATGCTGTATCGTGTGGCACGCCTCCCCACAAGAAGTCCAAAAGCAATTAATCAACTATAAGATCCTCAATCGATGCTAATGGACCTCCACGCAGAATGGCTCAAATTGAGATATAATGATATATGGTGGTTGAAACAATGATACAAATATATGATTACGTAATGGGAGAAAATAATACCTTTTATAGATGAATTGTTATTCTTATAGTTGTTGAAATTCTCTTTCCATCCCGGCAGCAATCAATAAATTAAATGCTCTGACACAACAATCCGGTATCTGTGGCTGTCGCAGGACTGTAACATGCATGGCCAATCATTTCATTTGGTAAGAATAAAATAATTGGCTGGCCTACCTACCCACATACCTGCCTGTCTATCTGCACGACTGCCCATGCATTCACTGCGCGTGAAAATGTGTTTTAGGGAAGTGGCTTTGGAGGGAGGCCTGAAGGTCGGATACATTCAAAATCTAGCATTCTCTTTCTCCAATGCTGCCTACCCCAGCAGCTTTAAGTATTATACCTAAAAATCTGGTTACGGTAAACTGTGGTACCCACTGGCTAAAATGCAGAATTAGTGTGGGACGGCTTTATCATTAAAGGCCTGGATCGAACGCAGGTCCAATATCGAAATTTACGAGCAAGCTGTAGTCAGATTCTCGGGATGTTAATAGCTGTTCCAGAGAACATGGAGCCCATTCTTGGACTACATAGTGCCTATAGGTGCCTATAGTCACAAATTTATTTACTTTTGATTGAATGCTGGCGATCATGTTTATGTGCACCATTTTGTATCATTGCGTTAAAAATGTTATAAGAAGCATTTATATCTTTGGTGTAATAGGTCACTCAATATAAATATAAATCAAAACCGGGGGGAAATTAGGAAGGTAGTGCAAAGATATATATTTGTACTTCTCTTCTTTGAGAGCTGTTTTGGAATACTCCCTTGGGTTTCTGTGGTTTGGACTCACAATTAGGATTATTCTTACATAAAGGAAAATTAAGTAGCATAGATAGTAACAGACCGCTAACAGAGCCAGAGTAATCATGATACTTAAGAGTTTCACAAGAGCCACTGACTATATATACTATATTCTTTAAAACTTTCCCTTCAGGCCATATTGTATTTGTTAATTCATGAGTGTTTAAATGATGAAGACATAAATGTGAACTCATACAACAGACTGTCCATAGTTATTTGTTTCATTATCACGACCAATTATTTCAATGGCTAGTTGTACTGCATTATAATTACAGTCATAAGATCACGAGCCATTTTGGTGTTTTCACTTACAGCAATGTGCCTGATTAGACCTCTGCTCAGGACTGTGTGGGGAGGTGCACCTGTTAAAAACTCACGGAGAATGCACCTGTACTAGTGAGGCACTCACTTGTAAGCAGTCATCAAAAAACGGCGCACTGACTGCACTCAAAAGTTGACTCATAATGTATTTATAAGTTGAAGTAGATGGTTATTTAGAAGTAAGCAATGACATGCTGCGAGCTAGAGATATTGTCAGCCTGTCTCTGTCTCTCTCAATGTACAAAAGAGGTAGGAAGTAAAAAGTTATGAATTACTTAATGTCCGCTCTCAGACTTTGATGCACAAGGGTTTAAGGATGTTCCATTCAAAAATCAGAAAGTATTTCTGGACTCTCTGGTTTGCTTTTTGGGATCTTTATGTGCACATTCCATATGCATGCAACTCCGCTACGGCATTGTGATATTACAACAGTAGCGTAGAGGGTAAGATTTATCTATTAGATGGATGGACAGATAGATATTTAATATAAACTTAGTATTTAAATAGGCTATACAATTACCATAAAGAGAAATCAACAGATAGGACAGGTGAAGTAAAGTGGTAATCATAACCAGTAAACCCATCAGACAAACAGAAATGAGAGCACAGGAGTAATGTGACAATGAGACACACTGATGTAAGTTAAGTACACTGTAGGTAAGGACAACGAGCATCACAGTGGACAGGTAAGACAGAACGGATCTGAAAAGGCATCATGGGAAATCACACTGAGGGAATATGTTTCACAGTGCTATGGTTCAAAACGTTTGAGGTTGTCCCGTGATGCTTCGGCAACACAAGAAACCACAGAGGGAAGATGAAGATTTATGACTGCTGTACTGTAACTCTGCCTGCTCTGTGTAATCCACAGGGACGAGATGTGGCTGAACATCACTGGAGGCCAGTGACACAGAGAACAAAAGGTTTCCAATGAGTGATTCGAAGGAGAGAGAGAGAGAGCGTGAGAAGGTGTGTGTGTGGGAGAGAGATGAAACTACGGTGAGGAGATATGACAAGAAGAGAAAGAGATCAATGGCAAAGAAAGGAAAACTATTTGCTGTGATTACACCTGTGTATCTATTTAAAAGATTGTATACATGCATTCAATGACACACAATGACAGACTGTAACTTCACAGTGATCATGTACATAAAGCATCCTTTGCCTCTATTCTCTTCTATTAGAAAACTCCTACTCTCAATCCAATTTGCACACAAATGAAATCATTAAAACACGCTTCCCTCGAGACGTTTACCCCCGAGTTATTAACTTATCTCTAAAAAACACAAGCTCCAGATCCCGATGGAATTAGCCTTCTTTGTGTTTTGTGTGTGCGCTTGGGTGTGTCTACAGAGAGAAAGGGTTATAAGGGGAAACGTGTGTGTCTATGTACATGGCCGCAGGTTTGTAAACGATAGTATCGGCGTACATGCAGGTATGCAAGGCTGCGTAGGAGAGTCAATTAGGGGACAAAGGAGAGGAGAGCACAAACGACAGGAGGAGAAACAGTGAAAGAGAGACTCGGGAGAGAAAGAAAGCTCCAACTATTCTCCTCTCCTTTCGTTACCCTTCACTGACTTCCACCGGTTCGGCTCCCACACAACAGGAATGCACAGGTTACAACGATGTGTGTGTGTGTGTCCTGTATGATTGTATAGAGTATCTTGTGATCAGTTTCAGTGGTGGAAAGTACCTTAATACACTTAAGTACTGTAATTAACTGCATATCGGAGGATCTATCTATCTATCTATCTATCTATCTATCTATCTATCTATCTATCTATCTATCTATCTATCTATCTATCTATCTA
>JAPMOB010184221.1:0-72965 GCA_029875015.1 Lepomis gibbosus
TCCCACTTCTGTAATATCCTTCGAGCCAGTCGCTCCGAACTCACCATAGCTACAGCCGCTCTCTGTAACTCTAACTCTTGCTCGCCTTTCCTCCCACACAGAACCACAACAGGCCTGGCAAACGATTTAACTCATCCTCAGCCTGAAACACACACACAGAAGCCAGTCTGGTTGTGACTCTCACTCGCATTAATGTTATGTTGTCTGTGTGGACGCAAAATCCCACTCACTGGCACTTCTGCGCTTGTAAGGGCCTCAACTCAAGTTTCTTTCACTTCCCTTCTCTAATTCTGTCTATTTAAAGATATGAATTAAGCCATCAAAACGCCCCTTGAATGAGTATATCTGCAAAAATCTCTTTCTTCCACAAACCTCTCCATATTATCACCCGTAATAACGTAATGCATTGCACATTACATGATATAATGTTACACAGAGACCAGAGCATGATCAAATCATAGGAGGCTGACAGATAAGTGGGTGGGGGTTTGTTCAGACCTATGTAATGTGATATTCCTCCATGAGAGGCAGCAGCCCCTCTGGAACAATATGAAGAGAATGTATGGGTCGATTGGATGATAATGCTACAATGATCGCAGCTGCACAAGAAACACAACCTCCATTATGTCATTACAACAGGACAAATTGCAGCGGTTGCCATGTTGCAGCAGAGTCATTTGGTCAAACAGTGTAGGATGGAGCGAGTGTTTGGTGAGGAGTGCCTGCTTGCATTATTAATGTGGTATTGAAGTTTAAAGACAGCCCACGCTGTGCATCTTCATCTTCATCTTCACCAGCGAGTGGAGCGATGTGCTCCGCGCTTTTCTGAAACATTCAGGTGATTCTTTGGTTGCACATAAAAAGTATCAGCGTTAACAGACTTCTTTTTCTGTCTTTTTTGGTGAGCTCAGAAGAATCCTGAGGCAAAGAACCACAGACAAAAGCTGTCTCACCCCACAAGTCAGGGTAATGGCTCTTTCTGTGTAAGATGATGCTTTCCAACACTAAACCTAATTTCAAGACAGGCTGCCTTCAGTAAGCACTGCAGATGGTGTAGAGACACATGTGCATACTGATACATCATGGCTGCAAATGACAATTATTTTTATCACTGATTCATCTGCTGATTGTTTTCTTGATGCATTCATTAGTAGTTTTGTTTATAAAACGTCAGAGGACAGTGACAAAAGTCCATTTGGCAAAGTTTCCTGAAGACCAAAGTAATCATCAAAAGCTTTGTTTTGTCCAACCAACAACCCAAAGATACTCAGTTTACTATACTGAGATAAGAAATAGCAACTCTCAGCGAAATCCAGCAAATGTTTGGCTCCTCTTTTTTGCTTGAAAATGTCTGACTTCCCTACTCCTCCTACTCCTGTCCTCTCATGTGCTAACACTGAACATTGAATGGCAACAGTGACAACAATCAGTATTTCACCAACTGGGCCGTGACACTCATCCTGAAGTCAAGAAGAGTTGCTGAGGTGCGAAAAGACATGAAGAAATGTTACACAAAGAACAAAGTTATTCCACTTTATATAACGCATAATGCAGAATACTTCATTTGGAAACCAAATATAGTTCTATTTATAAAAACAGATTGCCAGCTCAAAACTGAATTATTTATTCTAGTGAAACATATTTATGCAAATTAAATGTGTCTTCTCTCCACAAACAATACTGAAGAAGCATTGTTTGGTATTACTTTTTTTTCTTCAGGAACCTGTATGCTTCACAGATGCCAGAACACCCATGAAAAACATTTTGAATTGCATCCTGACATCACAGATGTCACCACACAGGCATAATAATCCCGACCTGCCAAATATGGGTATGCACAGTGATAACGTCTGGCCTCGCTCTGCTGTTAGAGAGAGAAAAGGTGAAACACATTTCAAGAGTTTAATTCCAAAACGGAGGGAAAAAAACTAAATAAAGCTGGTGTTAAAATGGAGCACATTATGTTATGAGTCATATAATCCTCAGCTTACAAAATAGTTATATTTTTAAAAGCAGAATTACCAGTGTTTTTCAAAGCAGTAAGATATGGATTTCAAGTAAATGAATATAATGTGCTTGGAGATGAAACCTTTAGCCTAACTTCTCTGCCTTTATGGTACTGAAAAAACAGCAGGAACTCCATCTACTCTCGTCCTTGTTCTTTCTCCAGCTGCTGCAGCGTATAAACTATATATGCTCACTTTTGCAACAACAATTTGTCATTATGCAAATGTTTTGTGTGTGTGTGTGTTGGTGGAGGCCGACCAGGGCAGAGGGCAGTGTGTCAGCCTGCTCTGCTAACACTGGCAGCTCCCTTCAGAGGTGAGAATGAGCAATGCTGCTCGGCCTCTCCACAGGATATCTCAGCACCACAGGGGGAAACTACAGAGGAGATGTCGGTAGGTGGGCGGTGAGGAAGGCAGCACATTATGAGCCGCACTTCCATGCAGATGCCCTCACTCAATGAGCCCGCAATTTCTGTCCCCGCGCCGATAAAAACAGATTTCATTATTCAGAGATGTTTTCGTCCCTCCAGTACAGCCTATAAGGGCTCTGATTTCATATTACTTTGTCATATAAATACACCATTCTACAAAATGTGACCTCAGCTGTGGCCTTATTTAGACAGCACATGTATTAAGGCTGCCAACTAACACAACTCGACAAGTACCAGGCACACATGTATTCACAGTGTAATAACACTCTGTGCAAAGTGACCAGGAGGAAGTATCTGTTACTTTCTCAGAATATCAATAAAATGTTATTAATGCGGCCAAGAATGACCCGATTAATATCTGAGTTGAAGAACTCCCAACACCAGCAGGTCCTGAACAAAACATGAACCTGTCATGTCACTGGTTTGTCAAATCTGGAGGTCATCTAGAGATAATCCATGACTTAACACAGACAGCACTGCGCCCTCTGTGCAAAGCAGTGAAACCCCATAAAGTTTAAGTCCGTGGAGAAAAATCTTTATTTTTAGATGTTTTGGTCTTAAAAAACAATTTCACTGCTGGAAAGAGGATCCTTTTGTTAAAAAAGGCTGTCTATGTAGTGGAAAAGGTTTTTATTGTTGAAATAAGTGCCCAATTATTTAAAAAAAAGCTGGAACTAATTATTATTATCTAGAAAACCTGTTTGTTCAATAAAATGTCCATCACATTCTTCCAGTATCAAAGACAAATTAGTTGCCTTGTCCAACCAAATGTCCAAAACTCAAAATATATTCCTAAAATTTCAGACATTATAAGGTATGTCATTTTAGCCTGAAAAAATTGCTGATTGTATTTCTGTCAATCCTCTGACTCATTTTTCAGCTCTAGTTTTCCCCTTTGCTCTTAAGATTCAGTATTTTCTTGCCAATTCCCATTTTAGATTAATCAAGACTTCTAACCAGACAATCCTGCTCACAGCCACCTTTATGCCTTTCAACAGATTTTACATCTTGTTGACTTTACAGGTTCAAATGTAGTTCATGTTCAGGAATAATGGACCAGATCACATACAGCCCCAGGATCCAGGCCTCATGATCGGGTCCAGTTCACATGTTGTCCTCCTGTATTACATGTCTCTCAACACAAAAAGACCTGCGTATGCATTTCATGACACCGTTGGGAAATGGGTTACTGTATGTGAGGGTGTGTTTAAAGATCAGACATCCTAACCTCTCAGTTCAAGTCACTCTCCACTGGAACATTCAGGAATTCACTTTAAACTGCACTCAGGACAGGATGGAGTCTACCTTCATGTGATCAGAGATGATTTGAATGCAAACTGGGTGCCAAAGTGACCTTTACAGCTGATGAGCTTACCAGCCAGAGCCAAGAAATGCAGCAGTGTCTGGTTGCTGGCTTGTGTGTTATACCTACACCTGATTTCAGCGCCTGTATCCAACCACATCCGATCCTTTCTAACCTTGAGTCAGGGCACAGAGCCAGCCAGCCAGGAGCTGGTCCTGCTACCCTGACCTCAATGACATTTGCTCCATGTGACGGTAACACGCACGCTGCTGTGTAAAATGACCCGGACAGCACGTTTGGATGGTCTCTGGCACCATCTCACTCAGTTGGGTGCGATACAAATCTGTCTACTGAGCCGCAAAGGGACTGCCTCGTTGGCAGATCACCATCATCCTCGCATCCATATTTAATAACCTCGTCATCTAGAGATCCGGGCTAAGAGCTGACAGACGCACGACTGACCTGTTGCCTGCGGGATGTGGCAGAACCATGGTCTGCGCTCTCCGAGACTCCGTTCCCCTCCTCCGCAGGTGTCTCCTCAGCGTTGGTGGCAGCGGGGGCTCGATCCTCCAGAGCGGCGTCCACCATCTCCAGGTGTTTGCACCTGAGCACCTCCAGCTCCAGCACACCGGCCAGCGTCGCTCTGAGGCGCTCTCCGATGCGGACGCGCTCGGTGCCCGACCAGAGCGAGTTCACGCAACCGCGGCGGCCGGCCATCCTCGTCGAGGTGCGGGTAGGCGGAACCAGGGGCGCACCGCTGACCACCGCTCACTCGCCGTGCAATGGATGAGAGGAAAGAACGGACTAAGGTCCAGCTGCAGGCAGACCAACACGGATCCGGACGAGCGATAGCAACATAGCAGGCGCTTGAATTAACGCAATAAGGAAAATATATCTCTAATGTGCCATGCAGTCCTTAGCTTCAGGCAGCCCCGCTGGCTGGTACAAGACTAGAATTAATGAATCCATAGGTACACCGAGGGAATATTAACCAGCCATGCCGCATATTAATCCAATTAATTAATTTCCTGTTGACACTGTCCCCTTTTTCATGTCACTCATTTGCTTTCCCGATCGGGTGCAGTTTCCATGGTGCTGGGCTCCGTGCGCTGCGTCCCCGATGAGACAATGCAACAGACGGACAGAGGGTGATAACGTTTGGCTACATGTGGGAGCAGGCGGGCAGCAGAGAGGAGGAGCCACTGCACCAGAGCTGCACGGGGATTGGTCGGGGAAGTTTTTCGAACGGACGCGTGGAGAAAAATCCGACTGTCCAACTTCACCGTGCAGGATTCCAGAGGACAAATACAACAGTGTTCCCATAGAGGTGGGGAGGTTACACAGTGACCTCAACATGCCCTTCAGCCAGTGGTGGAAATTAACTTAGTAGGCTATATTTACTCAAGTACTGTACTGTTTTTAGGTAGGCTACTTTCCCTCGAGTATTTCTATTTTCTGCTCTCCACAATAAATGATGATGTAATATTACAGATTAAGCTACCCAGCAGTATAAAGAAATAAAAATTAATTATAAACAATCCAGTGATATTATATGTAGGCTATTATTCTGAATAAGGTCATTCTGCATAATACATACTTGGACTTTTGGTAAATATTATAGTATATAATATAAATGTAATTTTAGACGTTATTAATGAACTTTGTGTTCAAATGGTGCATCCCAAATAAAGTTGTGTCTAATGAAATTACAACAAAACGCTCAAGCCCTCTCAAAGGTGAATCTGGCCCTCCTTCTGAAATGTACAGATTTAAATTTTTCTTTAAGTAAAGTAAAATCTCATTATTATTTATAAATCTGTTATTTTGGCGGATTCAAACTTGATGGCATTTTTCATTATTTTAGATGTAGCCTACTTCATACAAGTCATAGCCTACCATCTAGGAATATCAGAAGTTCGGGGATTAATCAGGTTTATCAACTAGACTCATTCATGGTAAACCTGCTGGGGGAAAAAATCTAATATGAGTGGTGTTGACATGCTAATCACATATCTGTATTCTTTGTTTGACAGGTGTACTGCACTTTGCTCTAGTGCCACGTTTCAACCAGCAGAGGGGGATCTTCACCTGCAACAGAGTATCTGTGCCTGCTCCTTTTTCTCCAGGCAGGTGGCTCCCAGAGTATTTTTAACGCTAAAACAACGGATATATGTTAAGGAAAGGCAAGTTTATTTTCATATCAAATTTCAACAACAATGCAAAGTGCTTTACATAAAACACAAAAGCAACGTGTGCATTTAAATGTTTACATAAGTGAAGGTACAAAAGTATTTGCATAAAAATATGCTTAAAGTACTAAAAGCAAAAAACTCATGCGGAATGGGCCATTTCAAAATATATATAATTATATTATCTCAATGTCCCAGTAAGCAACGGCAGTGTGACAGTGAGCCAGCAGGCGTAAGACCAGGACCCTTGAACGGAAACAGCTAAATGGAATTCAGCCATGATTCATTTTACAATTTAAACCTAAGGGTTTTCCTACTGTGACAAGTCAAAAGTCCTGTCAGTGCTTACTGGCAGGCGTTCTCTTGTGCTCAGCGCAACAGAACGGTTTCCTTTCTAAGTGCAGTAAATGTGTGAGTCAGTAAATAATAGTAAACAAGTTAGAAAAAAAGAACGAGAAACTGCATGGAAGACAAACGGGAAGATGTTCACATTCCATTTGCTGCAGTTTTAGCGATCCTGCTCCTGCAAGACACTCAGCATTCAGAAACCTCCACGTCAGCAGGAGAACGGACACTCAAGTCACCATTACTATTGGATCATTGCTAGTCATTGCTGAAACAAGAGTGTAACACTGGGGACATGACGAACAGCTGTAGTGTGGTCAGCATGGCTGTGGCGGTCAAAGTTCAGGAGTCAACAAAAATGTGTGTTTATGTGTGTGTGTGTGTGTGTTGGATTCAAAGAAATCAAGTGTAATGATAAAGATGGCACCAGGTTTGAGTCCACAATCCCATAGAGCTCCTGTTTATCTGGATCATTACTGTATGCTTTTCACATGGTGGGCTGTTCTCATTATACTTCTCTCTTCATGTTTGTACTCCTCTGTCTGAATGTGTACGTGACAGCGGCACCATTGTCACAAGTAGTTGTGAGATGTGAGATAACCAGATTGTGTGAATCTGGTTTGAACCTGTAAAGACAGGAAGACCACACACACACACACACACACACACACACACACACACACACAGATGTACCCCTGCATCCACAAACTGCCCACTAGGACGAGGAGAGTGTCTTTGTGTGTTGGTATTACATTTGTTGACTCCTCCCAGCTCTGTCCCCTATAAATCACCAGTGGTCTGAGCAGCTCGTTGAGAATTGTTAACTTCCACCCGAGGGGACTTCACTGTCAGCCCGGGCCAGACCGTCAGGCAGGCTCCATCAGCTGCACCACATCCATCACCACTGGTTTCTGCAAACCGCCTCAAGCAACAAACAACCAATGGCGCCTTTTGAGAAATCCATGGAGATGATGCCCTTCAAGCAGAGGAAATGCCTCAGTAAGTCCCATTGGTTCTTTGATTGCTATAGTTGTTACAAATACTTGCATTACCACTGTATGGATGCTGTTTTTAAATATGTAAAATGTGCATAAGATAGTGCACTCTATTTTCCTTTTAGAAACAAGAAAAGATGAAGTGTGCAGCATTCGGTCTAAATTCCCCAACAAATTGCCCGTGAGTTGTTTTTTCCATTCTGCTATTAAAAAATGTTACTTTACATTGTGTGTGGTGACACTAGCAGCTGATCCCAGATGTGTTTTTATGCTCAGGTGATTGTTGAACGTTACATCCGTGAAAAGACCCTCCCCCTGTTGGACAAAACAAAGTTCCTGGTTCCCTCCGAGCTCACTTTGGGTCAGTTTCTCTGCCTGCTCAGGTAAATGATTTATGTCTCTGTGTGCTCTGTAGAATCATAGACGGTCTCACAGCTCCTACTTACTTCACACCCAGCTTGTTTTTGAATGTTCTAGCCCTTTTCTTCTCAATGCAACCCTCCCTTGTCTCCACTTTCTCCCCCCAAGCTGTCAGATTTACCATTGTTCTCTGTCTGCCTCCCTCATACTCTCTCCTCCATTGTGCTAAAAAGTTCTCTTTTGTTTTCCATCCTTTCTCCGCCGCTCCAACTGCCTCTCTGTGGCCTTTCTTTCTGTTAGGAATAAGATTGCCTTGGACTCCACCCAGGCTCTGTTCCTTTTCATAGCAGAGAAAAGCATGTCCTGTATGTCCTCCAGCATGGGTGAGGTTTATTCCCACCACAGCGACACTGACGGCTTCCTCTACATCACCTACGCCTCGCAGGAGATGTTCGGAGCACCTCAAGCAGCTGCCAGGCCACCCCGCTGAGCCTGAAGCAGATAAGATGAACTGAACCCAGACAGCTGGTGGTGACACCAACTGGTAAACAAGGACAAACTGAGCTGAGGGGAGTTTCTTGACCAGTTTTTTTGCCCCAAACTACATACCAGCCTACCTCATGGACCTTTGCAAACACAGCAAATCCCACTCCCCTGCCCTACATAAAAGCTTCAATGCAAAAACTTTGCTGTAATGCCAGTTCATTGTAAAACCACCACAATCTTCTGCACGCCACACAAACAGGGTCAATGTCTTGCTGGTAATCAGACTCCTTTTTTAGCACTTATCTCCCCATCCTCATCTCCTTTTTTTGATTGCCCCTTCATCCCTGCCTTCCCTTCAAAATGTGAAACTGTGGTCCGGACTCTCGAGGCACTCAGTTAAAATATGAATGTCAGTTTAATGCTGCTGATTTGTTCTGCATTCAGCTGTCATGCGTATCAAAAAATAAATTCTCCTTCTTTTAATTTGTTGTCTTGGTGTGATATTTAGAGTTTACACAGGTAATAATATCATGCGCTATGAACAGTTTCCCTTTAAATTCTTTTAAGGCTGTGTTTTTTAGCTTCAAGTCCAGATGTTCTGAGGTCATTGAATTGAGTGAAATATTATACAAAACACAGAGAAACTGTGTAATTCCTCATGTTGAGTTCTATAGAAAACAAAAAATAAAAAATAAAATAGATAATATTTCATAACCTCTTGGGACTTTCTGTGATGATTATGAATCCACTATATCTACTAATATACCACAGTGGGCTGTGTTACACCTAAAATCTAGTGATTTTTCTGTGTGTGTGTGTGTGTGTGTGTGTGTATTCGTGTGTGTATTCATGTGTACTGCTCACACACATGCAGGTGCCTCATTCCTCACCTGCCTCTGAGAAGCGGCAACCCCTCCACATGACTGTGTTATATAAGCCTGACCCAGTCAACTATCTGCAGAGGTCAGTGTGCCAGAGGGCCAAAGGGATTATTTTTAGACATACTGTAGATGTCACCTAAGAAAGAGTCAGGGGTGTGACGGTAATGCAGATGACAAATAAATAAATAGAGGCAGAAAAACAGGGAAAAGCTGCTTTCCATAAACAGTGCAAGAAAAGGAGGGAAGAGGGGGAAAGAGACAACGACGGCCGAACAGTGGAAGACAGGAAAAAGGAAACACTGCAAAGGAGAGATATACAGTGGGGGAGAGAGCCAGCTAACCAAACACACAGCGTTCAGAAACACAATCATACCTCCTCTCACTTCACACCACTGTGGGCATTCCAGCAGCTCTCTGTCAATAAATTATCGTACCAGAACAAGAGGAACGCTGCAAGCTACTGCAAGCTATAAAATATCTTTTCTGACCACAGAGCAGTTTCAGTTGACAAAAAGTCTTAACACAAAGTGCTGCAGTACCAAACATCTGTATCCAGTTATGTAAAACATCACACAGCAGGTTCATGAGAGCGACACAACTTTGCACACATTAATCACTGAATTTTAATCATTGTGGCATATTTAAATAAAATCATCATCATCAACGTAGAACAGTTTCATTAATTGAATTATGATGTAAATATAGATCATGTAGTCCAGAATCTGACCTTACACGTAAGTAAATCCTGCATTCCTACAAGGTAAAATTATGCTTTGGACTGTACTTCAGTGCGTCAGTGTACATACAGATTCCTGTTTGTTTTATTCAAGACACCAAATCTTGTATGTGTACATAAACCACAATACAGAACAGTCAAACTGTGATGCTGGGAAGCATATCATAATAATAATAATAATAATCTAATTTACAGCATTTTCAAAGTAACCAAAAAAGTAAGATGCTTCACACAGACATGGAGGCAAGTCAGAGCTGTTTGTGTTTCCAAACTTTTTTATTTGGTTGGAATCAAATATTAGAATGTATTGTGATTGTCAGTGCCATCTTTGTTATGTTTTTATTTATTTATTTTAATGTATTTATTTCCCTTTTTTTACTGTGTATCTGTTTTTATATTTCTTATAAATGCATATTTATTGCTGTTATTTCAGCAATTTTACATTATCCTTCTGATCCTTCACTGGTCTCTTCATTGTAGTCTTCCTTGTGGTCTCAGTCAGTGGATCCCAACCTGTGGATCAGGACCATTCAAGGGGCCCCAACGAAAAACCACACCTGTCCTCACCTGTGATTGCAAATACACATTATTTTTTTTAAAACTTACCGTAGACTTTGCAACACTATCAATTACGAACAGTAAAGCTGGTTCAAAATAAATAAATAAGTTATATATCAATAGGGCTCTTTCTTTTTAATGCAACAAGTCAAAACAGGGAGTACATGCAGAAGTGGCCCTGTACTTCAGCTGCAGCAGAGAAGAGCTGAAGATAAAGGAAGGACACATCCACGCATTACGTGTCCTAATATGAGTCTACCCAAACACGATACTTGTAATAACTTTTCAAGACACAAGAGAGCGCCTCTGGACTTTAAAAAAAACAGCTGCTGAACATGTGCATTAGACGCTGACTGATAATCTGGTGAGTCAGTGTGCAGAATTTCAATGAGCCTCCACGGCTGAGGCTGAGTGTGCTGATGAGGGAGGGACGCATGACTCTGAGTGTGTCCTGAAAATGAAACGCAGCGTTGGGTTTTGGAGGAGGAAGATCCGTGCTGCGATTCAGGCTGTCACAAAACTTGAACAACAACCAGTGTGATGCGGCGGCTGATAGACATAAACCTGCAATGTGAAAGAAAATGTAAGCACACATGAGCAGACCTGCAGTGAAAGATACGGTAACGGAGTGTTTATGTTTTTCTTGGTCCTGCATCAATCACCTAGTTGCTGTTCTCTTTGGTTCAGACAGGAAAACATCATATAATTGGTTCAAATTTACTATCAAGTATTGAGGAGCATCTTATTTGTATTTCAGTTTCTTATATCTACATCCTATTTGAATTATGCAAACAGACCTCAGAGCAGATTCAGATAAAAAGTAAAGGTTTAAGAGGTAATTGTGATGTGAAGTTAAATCTCCATTCAGACTCCAATGTGACTTTAATGAAGCTAAAGCTTCCAGTCTGTTTGAGTTATGCCCGTCTCCTTAAGCCTGGACTGAATTTGTAGCTTTGTAAATTGTATCCATGTGTCCTCAAAGTTTTCCAGAGAATATCACAAATATCTGCCTCCACCACTGCTTTCAATTTGGCCTCCAAAATATGCAGAGACTCCTGTCATAGGCAAATGGCCTTACATGTCCTGTGGCAGTGCTGACAATGGCTCTTTCTGTCCTACAGGGGGCAGTAGACTGCATTGAAACTATCAAAAATGAGGGCATTTCAAAATAAAAGTCTCTGTATGACCTCTGGGTGACAGTCCTTCACATGACCCTCAATGACAAACAACTGCAAATTATAAGCACACAATGCCCATTCAGTTCAGATTTAACGTTTTTAATTATTTATCTGCTCTTTCAGTGGGACTTTCTCTTGTAAGCCAAACATTTGATGAACGCAATATCAATGTTATGTATCATAGAAAGGTTCGATAAAAATCTACATAACCATGAGTCAGATGGTGCTGTATTCCTTTTTATTTATCTGGCAAAATAAAGGGAAGGGAAGAGCCAAAGTTAAGTCAGGAAATACAAAAATATAGAGAACACAATTCTAACAGCTGTTTTGATTTATTTCCTCTTTCTCTCTCAAAATGGAAAAAAAACCCTTTATTTCTTTGGATCAACATATAATAATATGAATTTGATACTTAAGACATCTTTTACACAAAGGATGCACAAATCCATGTTCAGCCTCCATCATGCAACCGCTAACTACTCAGTTCATGGTCCAGTGATGTCTATTCATCAGTTTGCAAATCATCCCCCCACCCCCCGTTTATTTCTAATAGATATCTAATGCACAAAGATGGACCTCCCCTCCCTCCCACCTGAACCCTCCAGTCTCTCTCTGGTGAAAAAGATTACAGCGATAACTCCTCGTGGTGTGACAGAAAGTCTGGAGACTCACAGCTTGATAGAGGCCTTATCATGCTTGTGGTTGGACTTTTGTCTTGAGAGTCCTAAACATGACACGGCTGGTCTCCAGGCTTCTCCCCACTGTTCCTCTAATTCTCCAGGACTGTCCCACGTTTGGACGGGGGCACCAGGTGTTCAGGCAGCGTGGGCGGCAGCTCGTGGCCCTCCAACTTCACCTTGATGAGGTGGTTGGCCAGGGCGAACTCCTCATCATCGAGGAGGCCATCTTTATCCACATCTGCTAGCTTCCAGATCTTTCCCAGGACCGTGTTGGGCAGCTTGGACTTCAGCATCTCCTTCTTGGCTGCGGCGCCGGACACTTTGCCGTTGATGGGCGAGAGGGTGTAGAAGATCTCATCATATGAAGGCTTGTCGCGACCCACCACCCACTCCAGCTCATCGATGCCTTCGCTGGCACCCTCTCCATAGCCATGACCAAAGGGGCCGCTCATGGTTCCCTCAAAGGCTCCGCCCTTGACAGACTGGCTGGGCATGGTTGCCTCTTCCTGGCGCACCATAGCCATGAGACGGGCGATGTCGTTTGCGAGCATGTCCTCCACCGTCTCCAGCAGCTTGGGCTTCAGCGCTGCAAACTTGGAGAAGTCCTGGCCGTTCAGCAGCTCCTAAAGGAATTGGGGGGTTGAGAGAAAACAGGAATTGGTGATAGAAATAGATCAGTCTTCAATGGTTATGAATGGGAGCAGCATACAAGAAGCAGGATTTCCTGACAAAGCAGGAAAAATAAATCTCATCTCAGTCCTGGCCCATCCTTGAGGGAAAGGGCAGGAAAGAAGGGCAAAGATGTGAAGAGAGTGAAGGTTGGAAGGTCATTCTACTCTAAAGCATTTGTTTTTTAACACTTTATATAAACAAGGTGAAAATAAAGTCAGTTATGATTTCATCAAATATAACTACACTGAGCAAAATTATAAACGCAACACTTGTTTTTGCCCCCATTCATCATGAGCTGAACTCAACAGCTCTGGCGGACATTCCTGCAGTCAGCATGCCAAATGCATGCTCCCTCTAAACCTGAGAGATCTGTGGCATTGTGCTGTGTGCTGGAACATCACATTTTTGAGCAGCCTTTTATTGTGGCCTAAGGCACACCTGTGCAATTACCATGCTGTCTGATCAGTATTATGATATGCCACACCTGTGAAGTGGATTATCTTTTGTGTTATCCTTTTGTGTATATATAGAAAGTCTTAGATATTTGAGTTCAGCTCATGATGAATGGGGCCAAAAACAAAAGTGTTGAGTTTATAATTTTGTTCAGTGTACATGGCAGTTTGTCTAACCTGCATCTTGGCAAGGTTGGGGAAGTCTCCAGGTGAGATCTGGTGCTCCTTCTCGATCTTATGGTAGATCTCTCCCAGGTTGGCTATCAGCTCCTTCTTCTTGGAGTCCTTTCCAAACACACTGGGCATGTCCTTTTTCAGAGAGCTGATGATGTAAGCTTGCACCTAAACACAAACAAGAGGAATATTTTCAGTGATTATTGAACTGTGCTTTTGTTGTAACTGTGCGGAGTGGGGTTATTATTATTTTTATAATTTTTACTTATTTCTTCAAAGTAAAGGTTGAGTTGTTACATTCAGTTATGTACTGAGCTTTGAACTAATTAATAAACTGACTAAATAAACAGTTAATTTACTGAGTAGTGGTGTTACATATATGGATACTAGTGCAGTGCCTGTTCACAGGGGGCAATGTGACTCCTCTCTGCTCTTTCATTGAGACAGAAGATACATTTATTAACAAGTTAATCAACCCTTTTGTGGAAAATCCCCATCAGACATACAGTGTCTTAAACTATGAGGATTTTTTTGGTTGAGTTTATGAAATATATGTATCTAATAATAGCAGAAATAACAAATAATCCCTCTTCTCTTTTTGTAAGTGTTTCTGGTTTCTAGTTTTTATCAAATTGCTTTAATCTTTGACATACTACTGTTCTCACTTCTGCCTGTGGTTAGTTAAGAAACTGAACACATCACAAAGTTGCATAAAACCAAACATTTTCTGTGTAATCCTACTCTTGTGGGGTTAGTGGTGAAAGAAGGAGAAAAAGACAGTGAAAATAAGATCAGGTGCTTTTTAGCCACTCTAGCAGCATGGCTCTATGGATGGAATTGTTAGTCAGTATACTACTTTGTTCCTGATGGAAATATCTCAACAATTATTGGATGGATTTCTGTGAAAGTCCCTGACTTTTCCTCTAGCACATGTACAGTTTTGAGTGAAGAAACAAATATTGGATGATTTGCTATGAAATTTGGTACATATTTGCATGTTCTCCCTGATGAACTATAATAACTTTGGCAACCACCTGACTTTTCGTCTAGCACCATCATCAGGTCAAAATATTAATCTGTCAGTTTGTTTTTTGACCAAATACCAGAAAAACTACTAACATTCCTCTCAGCCTGCATGTTAGCCTTTAGCTCAAAGCACCGATGTGCCTCACAGAGCTGCTGGTATTACTCTGGACTCTCATTGGTACTGACCTTGGCGAGGCGTGCTCGTTTGATGAGGTCATTGAGTTTGCGTAGTGCCGCATTACGTGGCAAGGACTGGATGTCCAAGAACAGATCCTGCTCCTCTGCCTCAAACAACTTCCTGTTGTCTGGGACCAACAGGGGCTGGGCCCAGAACGACCCGATGTACACACGCACCACCTGGATAAAAGTTTGCACAAGTTAATCACCATTAGTTCCACTGTTCAGAAGTTCACACATGAGGGCCCACACCCACACTGGAGGCAACAATTTCAGAGGTCACATACATGACACTGCATACATTTGTATACTCAACAGACATGCAGTATGTGTGACAATAAAGTACTGTGAGATTGACAGTGAAGCAACAATTACATTTTAAAATGTACATGTTTTGTGCTTCCTAGAGGCTTCACGACACAATGCACTCTCAGGGTCAATAAATAATTCTCTACACGATCCAAAGGTTTCTCTGAGATCAGTTTATGGACGTGGCCCCGGATCAAACATTAACTAAACAGTCAGGGAAAAATTATAAGACAAGCTGGGTCACAGGGTATCAGGTAGCAAAAAACCCTTCACTTTCATTACACTCCGACATTTAAGCTTTTCTTGTATCTTCTGTTACAATGACAAACATTAGCTTCAATACTCTCAAAAATCTGTCTGCATCCTTGGAAAAATCCTCTGACATCTTTCCAGACCTACCAAAGACTGAATGAGGTTGAAATGGCGTCCATTAAAATACATTTGCCAATTACACAAAAGCACAAACAGGAAAAACAAACACTTTTTACCTCGGGAGTGTTGATGATTTTGCCCAAAGACCACATCAGCGCTCCATAGACCCTCATCAGCTGCTGAGTGCTGATCTGGTCTGCCTTGTTCAGGACCACACGCATTTTGTCCTCATGGTTCTTAAGGGCTCGGATCACCTCAGAGAATTCATCCGAGATATCCAGCTTGTGGGCATCAAACAGGAGGATGATGCGGTCCACACGCTCAGCAAACCACTCCAGCACAGCAGCGAAATCGTAACCTAGAGAGAGGAAAGGAGAAGAGGTCGGCTGTTTAAAAAAGGGAATCTGCACAGACATTGCTGTGATAATGACTTGCTCTGTAGGCTAGTTACTATGTTTGTTTACAGTTTCACTGGATTTTTCACTACTTTGAACTGACACAAGGTGAAATAACTTTAAATCTAGTATGTATTAAGGTCGGAAAAATTGTCTGACATTAGTTTTTCTAGAAGGATGCTGTTTCACACGCTGAGTGAGGACAGGTAGTATTTGGATTAAGGATGCGGTATCATATCAGCTACTCTGTTCCTATGTTATTTTGAGTAACCGTGGCTTTTTTTGAAGCCAGTACCGATAGCAATATTTGAAAGTTTAAATACAACAATATATCAGCTGATAGCATTTTTTTCATGTAAACATACAATCTTTACACATCCCTTAGATCTGTATTTTTCAAGAATTGTGACCAAGACACATTTTAAGTAGGAACTCGTCAATGCTCTCTAATAGACAAACTATGTAATAGTGAAACCTATATGTAGAGTACCGCACATCTAGTTTGGCACAGTGAGGTGGCCAGTTAGCTGTGTACTAACTTACAGTGGATTGTTTGTTTTCCCACTCACGTCAGTGTGAAAGCCTAGCTCGCATTAGTACTTTGCGTACAAATATGGGGCCTAGACCAAGTATATTAGTGTGGAGAAATACAAGAATTCAACCTGACAAAGAGCTCAATTGCTCCAATCAGTCATTAAATTGAGTTGGAGCAGGTTTTATTGTGAGTTCTCCATTCATTATCCAAGTCTTGTTGATAGTGTTTAGATAGAGCTTTCTCCCCTGGTTACCTATTAACTAGCTTTACTGAGACATCAGGAGAGGTGAAAGAAGTTAAAGACAGTTTGAACCTTGAGTCCTTCTGGAAAACCTGACTTGTCAATCTATAGAATGTGCTAGCCTCAGCAAAGAAATGACCTGAGATAGACTATAAAAACAAGGGTTAAGATCAAATGTTACGCAGTGTAAGTTGCAACGATAACACCAAAAAGTGTCAAGGCCTGAACTGGGTTGTGCTACACTTACACACATAACTGCTGAAGAAAGTCAATGTACTCACTTCCTTTAGTAATTTCAGTAACAAGGGAACTAACTCAAATTACATAAAACAGGCCTTTTTTCCTCAGGTTTCCTTTGCTTCGGGGAGCTGGGGAGGAAGTGAGGAACAGGGAATTATGGTTTTCATTAGCGTCTGTGTGTCATCTGATCAGAGAAGAATGCAGTTGGTCTAAAAGCTCATCTCGGCTGCTCATCAGCGCCAGATCTGCACATGCATTCCAACATGGCTGGCTTTTGTCTGCGTCTGAGCACATGTATACAAAAGAAATGGAGAGATACAGTAGACAGATGGAGCTTTAGAAAGTCAAAATGAAAAGGCGATATGGATGGATGAAGACGGAGAGAGATATGAGTAAAAAAGAAAGAGAAAGGGAGACAAAGATGGGGGTGGGTAGGGGGGTGCTGAGTAAAAGTGAAAGTAAGCGAATCTAACAAGAGATGGCTGTAGTGGATGGATGCTGGAAAACACCTTCGGCTCAAAGGAGTTTGTGCCTGTTTGGGCACATGACGACATATGAAACCAAGGGGGAATAATAGGGGAATATTTAAAGTCCAAGATCCCTGTGGGAGCAAGCCGAGGACATTTGCTCAATCTCTCTGAAGTCTGTTTTTAACACACAGTGTCAGGCAATCAGAGAGAGAGAGACAGCTGCTCACGCTTAGGCTTACTTATAGCACATAGAATCAGCAACTGCTCGGTCTTCTCGGTCATATGCACAGACATGCAGGGAAACGCCCACACATGCATTACAAATTTGGACCTCAATGTGCCAATCATTGATAGAGAGAGCAGAGAAGAGGAAAGACCAATTTGAGCTGCATGTTGTGTGGTCTCATTAAAGAATACATTCACATGAAAAGGAACAGTTTGATACTATACACACGCTGAGAAGATCAATCCACTCTTGTGTCAGTATAGTAAATAAGAAGCTACAGCCAGGAGCCAGTTAGCTTAGCCTAGCATAAATATTGGAGATAAGGGGGAAACAGCTATCCAGGCTCTGTCCAAAGGAACAAACAAACCAGCACCTGTAAAGCTCAGTAATTAATACTACATATATTTTGTTATTAAATCAGGGCTCAACTACCAATGATTTTTTTGTCCATTACAACTTCACAGAGCACAAAGCAATGACATTGCTTTTACACTACTTTTTTGTCTGTCTTTTGTGACCTTTTGTTACAGAGCCAGGTGAGCTGCTTCCCCCTGTTTTTCTTCTAAGCTAAACTAAGCTAAGCTTCTCTGGCGGTAGCTTCATACTTAACATACAGGCCTGAGAGTGGTATTAATCTTCTCATCTTACTCTAGGAAAGAACCCGAATTCTCCTCAAATGTCAAACTATTCCTTAGAGGTACTGTATATGAGATTCTGAACATTAATTTAGCAGCAAACAACTATCTGCTATGCAGAGATATAGTGTAGCAATTCTATTCTCATCTAATTGTGAATAAAGCATTTATTTTGAACAGAGATGTGATCGTTTAGACCCATATAAAGACTAAGAAAGACAGTTTTGCAGCGTTATTTTGTTTTGTCCACTCTGAATGAAGAGGTTTTTTTCCCGTGATTTTCTAGATAAAAGTTTTTCTCAATGGAGTCTGGTGGGCCACAGCGCCCATTTGTTTTAATCTAAGATGCTGGTGCTCTAGTGCCACATTTAGTGGGAGTGGCAGTGGAAACAATGCTGCAGTAATATGTTATTAAGTTTCAACGTAACTTCTGAGAATTTTTGATAAATGGGATTAAACGTGTGTGTATACATGTCAAGCCGTGAACAGTAACAGTGGGAAGGTTCTGCAAAATCAGTGTCATTATAACTTTCACTTCATGGTTCCCTCAGGAAGAAGTACTGAGGCATACTTGCTGAGCTCATCAAAAATTAATCCACAAAAAAACATTATGCAATGAAAAAAACTTGGCTTCTTATGCACAATGTATGTAACTGTTTCTGAATGTAATGTCCTTTTAGACTTTTAGTAGACCTTCAGACCATACTGGTTGATCAAGCCAGTATGTTGAGTACATGCACACACATGCGTGCACACCTATCACACTTCAGCTCCACAATCAAATCATTCCTGTTTATATATGACACAGTCAGTACAGTATGTCTGGGTTGTACTGTATCTGTGTTTATACAGAAACAGTTTAGGGGGTGACGTGTGTATGAGTGTCTTTGACAGTAAGAATGTATGTCTATATAGAAACAAAACTGTCTAAGGAAAGAGGCATCAGATTTTGTCTGCTCATCCTCTTTTTGGATAGAGTAACCTTGACATGAACCAGCGTTTTTATTCATGCAGACACACAAACACTTTCTGGTTTCCTATCAGATGGCTCATTTACGCTTTTCAGTGTCTTTGCCAACTATCCATACTGCTTCCATAGCTCCCACTGCGTCTTATTAGGGATGAAACAAACACATTTTCATCATGGATAATTTTCTTGATTAATTGATTAAACGTTTGATCCATAAAATGTTGGTGAAAAATGCCCATTAAATTCCTGAAGTCTAAAGTAATGTCTTCAAATTGTTGGTTTTGAGTTTCCACAGTCAAAATCCCAAAGATATTAAAAATAGTTGGCCTTTCTGCTTGAAAAATTATTAATCAATTATCAAAATTGTTGCTGATTCAGTTTCAGTTGATTGACTGTCATTTAAACTCCCTTTCCTAATATCTATTCTCGTTTCCTTTTTGCTAAATCTCGTGGGAAATTAATAATAAAGAGCAGATTCACTGACTGCATCAGCTCTCTGTGCAACAGAAGCTGTAGTGGAGGCGGGAGGGGGGCAGTCTTGGGAAATTCTCTGCTATGTTTGCCATTTAACTCCACATCCTTTCCCTAGAGTACACAAAAACTCTAATGCTTGTATGTGCGCTTCCTCTAAATGAGGCTCAAATCAGGTGGAAAAAGCAGAAGTGTTGTTCAGCTGCACTGTTATCTTCTGCCTGTGATCATCAAAAGTAAAAGAAAAACTGTGTATGTGGCAATTCTGTAGTGACCCTGCAGGTCACAAAGGGGTTGGGGCTTGTGGAGAAATGGATAAAAATATGAACAGATTTATTTCCACACAGCACAGGGAAATGACTCAGATATAAAGTGATAAATGACACAGCATAGGACAAGTAGAGAGGGTACAGAGGAACATAAAGGAAATGATTCCACTATTGCCGTTAATTAAGTTTTTATATAAACCTAGCTCCAGGCCGATCTGAATACAGAAAGAAAGAGGGAAGGACATGACAGAGGATAGTGTTGGGTGGAAAACCACAGGTAGAGAGACAGGAAATGAACTTCAAAGTGCTTTGCAGCCTCTCCTTGTTACCGTAAAACTGTGAAGGGCTCTATCTGATCACATGACCTATTTGCTTTAACCTGAGGGTTTTAAGAGTTAAATACAGGTTTGAAAGTTAAATGAGCTACACTGCTAGATTTAACTTTGCACAGCACATGCAAAGAAATACTAAAGATAGGCCTAAAGACAGGAAGAGTATTAGGGTTGTTTACACATGCTTCCTTCTCATATATGAACTTGCGACTTCCTGTGGGTTTATTCTGCATGTGTGCAAGGTTTTCTGTTTTAAGTATTTCAGTGTTTATGACCAAAGAGGGTGTGGCTCTGACAACAATAGTACTAATAAGTAGGTAAGTGATTGAGAAGGTAAAGTTTAATGTTCACGTCAGGCAGACCTCTGCTGATCCTCTGCTTTTCCCCGGACAGGATTCCAGGAGTGTCGATGATACTGATGCTCTCCAGGACTGGGTTAGGCATCTGGGCACACATGAACCTACCAAGAAAATACAGGGAAGAGAGGGGTGTCAGCACAGGGCATGGAGGGGAGAAAGAGAAAGTAAAGAAAAAGACGTATTGCGAGTATAAGATATAGCAACAGAGTGGGAGAGATGCAAAAAAACAGTCTGGCAGTGAGTGTGTTTATACATAAGCTTGCCGTTAAACAGACATTATTCTGGAGCTGTTCCAGTAACAACCTTCATGCTCACATGCTTACATTAGTAGAATTCCCTTGCTGGAAAAAATATACAACTAAAACACAAAGTAGTAGTTAGTGAAAAATAAAAAATGGATTCAGGGTGCTTCCAAGTCTCCCTTTTCAGAAGTTATAAAATGTTCACATTTATATAATTAGCTCAACAGTAGGTACATATTAAAATAATAATGCCAAATGACAGTTTTTCCAAATGTCACACTTGATGCCCGGTGTTGGATTATGTTTATGTTTCTTTGACAGGGACAATGCTGTCCCAGATATAGCTAAAAGCTAATTCGCATCTGCAGTCCGTGTGCCAGTGCCAACAGTTCCTGAGGAAGTGTTCAAACTTCGGCTGCAAACGAATAATTATTTTGATTATTGATTCATTTCCCAATGATTTTTTAATTGAATCTGAATTTACTTTGGAGTGTAAAATGTTAGTAAATAGTGAATGATGCCTATCACAATGCCCTAGAGTCCAAGGTGTTAGTTTTTTCAAAGATATTCAGTTTACTGTCACATGAGACATAGAAAAGCAGCAAATCCCCACAATTAAAAAGCTGGAATCAACGAACACTTGGCAGTTTGATCAAAAAATGACTTTTATTCATTATTATTGTGATTAACAAAATAGTTGCCGATTCATTTTCTGCGGGTCGGCTAATTTATTAATTGATTAATTGTTTCAGCTCTAGTTGACACTTTGACTGTAGTTTAGTTGTTACAAAAACTAAGACTACTTGACAATATAGTCAGGTTTTCCAAACAGCAGGGATTGGGGATGACTTGCTTGTAGGTCACTACTGAACGTTAGGGGAACACTAGAACAATCAATTTTTAATTTTGAATATTAGGTCTGAGTTATTCCCAGTCCAACATAATTCACTGCACAATGGCCTCCTTTAAGATGGGACACTGGGGTTTAAACTTAAAAAGGGATATCTGGACATACACAGAAACACAGACAGATATAAACACTATAAAGCTTGAGAGGATGAGTGGTTTTGCATAAACCCAGTGTCTCACTTTGGACAAAGAAGGGGATTGTTAAGAAACCCAGCAAAGTACTACTTCTCGCTCTGCTGCCCGTTCACTCAATCTGAACCGATAGTCCCAACATGAGCTCAGAGGCACCGGGTCATAAGACTGGGAGAACTGTGCTTTTACATTCCTACTGTAACCATACTGAGGTCAGACACACACACACACACACACACACACCCTAACAGAGATCCCATACCACACGTAGGGAGGAAAAAGGAAAAATCCAAGGACAATGAACAAGTCAAAGAAATATAAGAGAAGGGAGGCCCTATGCATGGCATTACATTACAATAACAGTGACTGCTAAAGATAACAAACATACAGGTTTTTCCACTCCCTCTCATAGCTGATGGCTTATGATATCCAGTTGGAATTTTGGCACAGGTTTTCCATTGAACTATCTAACCCTACAGTTTCCACACAGGGCTTGCAGGGGAAAAAATGCTCAGATGAACTCGAGCTGGAAATCTTTAAAGCAGAGGACCCTACCAGCCACGGGGGCCGCCAAGAGCCTAGAAATACCTGAGCTCCTACGCCGTTTGATTATGTCTCGAGAAAGTGAGAAACCCATCCTCTCTGTGAGGCATGAAGGCCTGGGTTAGATCAGACCTCTCATGTGAGAGGAGGTCTGGTTCCAGCTCATGGAAGTTCTTCCTCTCTTGCCCCACCTCTTAACCTGTGGCCTTCCCGCACATCGTAACCTCAACTTCCCGTAGAGAAGAGGAAACGGGGCAGCTATCACTAGCGCAGGAGATGTGCAGAGAGAGGACACTTTTCCATGTTTACTTCCTCTAAAATCGTGTCTTGTGTGTGTATAATTTCTCTCTATATTATATATATTTATATCTACACTTATCCTCATGTGTATTTGTTTGTTTCATGCTCTATAAGGCTGTACCCTATCTCGGCAAAGTGCAGAGTCAGTGTCCTGGAATAACAGGCCATGGGCATGACAGGACAGAGCGGGACAGGATAGGCCAGGGTAGGCCAGTGCGGAACTTAAACTTTGCTGACTCTGGTTTTACTAACTAATGGCTTACAGGCAGCACAAACACACAGAGGTCCTCTGACTGCAGTGGCACTTAACTGGAAGGGAACAAAAGCTAAACAATATGCATGTTTTTGTGGAGGTGGAAGAGAAGAACTTAGTTTGTTTTACGGAAACATGTTTGATATAGGCTTTCGTACAAGTCAGTACACATGCAAAGGAATGAAATCTTAAACCAGGCTGTTACAAAACAAAACAGGAAAAAATGGCAAGGTATCCTTTTGGGTTTACCAAATCCAAGAGCCAACAGTAGGTGTGTGGGTCTCATGACTGATTTCTGTTTACTCTCTTCATAAATAACTGATTATACTGATGTTAAGTCCTATCTGAGGATGGTAGTTAAAGGCTAATCTGGAGGGTGAATTACTATGGTTAAAAACCTAAACAGTGAAACTGCCAACACGCTGACCAAGGCCCTGTGTGCTCCTCTGACACTGTATCTTCTCCTCCACCTTTAAATCAGTCATTACTGATCATTGATACCGCCTACCTGCTTTTATGAGCAAAAACCCATTCAAACAACAAACAGCTGAATCCAAAATACTTTTAGCCTCCTGAGAGTAAAGTGGAAAACTGGCACAGCTTGAGCCAAAAAACAGCCCAGTTCCAAATGTTCATCTGGATCTCGTTCCTGACAGAAGTTTGTGGGCCTGCTCTAGGCTACATGTTATCACATCTGATTGATTATATATTAGCACTACAAATACACAGAGGTTCAGTGAGGTAATGAACCTTCTATTGCCATTTACACACATTTTCTGCTATGTATGATCATGTGAGCTTTCCCTAAGCCAAGGCATGACTCCTCTAGCATGAATGCCTCTGAGACAAAGATGCATGCTGAATTCAAAGAGACACACAGGTCCCATGATATCATAGGATTGTGTCCAACAGTTTGACAAATGATGCTACAATGGACAATGGCCTTTGTTTATAGACAATCTTATCTGGCTTCCGCTCAAGTCTGTAATAAACTCCAGAGGGGTGAATAGTGGCCTGTGAAGTCCCAACACCCCATGCACTTAAAAAGAGTTATCTGAACTGCATGACTTAAATTTTTGAGTTTGACTTCTGCCGTTTGGCAGAAGCTTGCGCTCATGCAAGATAACGCAAACACTGACTCCACATAATTGAAGGAAGGGATCTCAGTGGAATATCGGAAGTGTCAAAGTGAGTGTTTGTACTAAACCAGCATGCAGTTACACAACCCACTTGATAATCTGAAGCTAATAACAGATTAAGATCTCGACAGTTATTTGTATTTGTCCGCCTGGTTGTATTTTCCTGTGCAGGGTGACATCACACTGGCTTACTGGGTAGAGAGGGGACATACCCACGTCCTCTCCAAAGAAGTGACACCAGCAACATTCGGATGTTAGTCATCTGATGTCACAAATTCTCACACAATAGATTGCATTAAGGTGTTTCAGCTTTTCGCAAGCAGCGTCACACTGGCTCTGACTCATAACACCCTGCTTGTGCTGTCTCACCTTGCACTCTGACTTTAAGATTAGTTTACATCATTATACTCAATGAAACGCTGGCAGTCTTTCCGCTGTCCTTCTTCGCTCTCTCTTTTGTTTAAAAGCACACCACTAGTCAGGTTTTCTCTCTATTTCATTTGTTTAACTTTCTCTTCTGCTTTTATTTTGCTGCTGCTTTAGACAGGTGTTTGCCCACCTGAGCAATCACAATCATGTGAGGGTTTTTTTGGCCATGAGAAAGTTTTTTGACATCTGGCTGAAAACCAGACCTATGCGTCACTAAGTGATTCATAAAACTTTGGGAAGTGATCTGGAAGTTTCCTCAGACTGTCTGGATCATCAGTCATGTCTGTATTGACACCCTAACTATAATGTTAGTTAAACATCTGCTGACTCAGTGTTACAATACTACAAGGAAGATAGTCACACAAAAACCTTTAACCCTATGTGATTCATTCAGCCTTGATGAAGTAACATATATATGAAGTAACATATATATTGGGCAGGGGGGACAAAACTTATGGCACTGACATTCAAGGATAAGACAAGGTCAGCTTGTTGCCTAGAGACATCACAAGCAGGTATTTCTACGATGGATGGGCCCCGCGCTGTGAGGTTGGGACAAAACGATCTGTCTCCAGTGACTCCACCAGGTGCTTTTAGGAAGGACAGCCTGAAGAATGGGAAGGCCTAATATAAACTGTCAGTAAAGGGCTTCCTTGTCAGGTGGTATAACGTGATGGAAAGCACCTTCCTGTCCTCTGCTTTGCCATACACAGGGTGGCTCTTTCACCAAGCTATTGACACTAAACACCCGCATTCTCTGGAGATGATGACAGAGAGAAACTCTCACGCACACTTGGCCCTGAGACTGCTGGGAACATTCTGCAAGAGCACACTACTGTGATCTTACCTTGAAAAAAAGTGTGCTACACGTAAGGACCTGTAGGGAGGGCATTTAAATCACGGGTGGTGCGGTGTTATGACACGTCTTAACACACAGCTGTATTACTGACGTTTCGAGACAAGCATGACATTGGCGCGACATATATTCATTTCATTTACGCATTAATAAATAACTGTGGGTCTCTTGTGGCTCAGACCCCAATCCTAGTGTATTACATTTTTCACATTGTTCAGTCTAAGCTCTTTAATGGGGTGTGGGCACTCGGCACTGGGTTTAACTTTACCTGTTGAGGAACGCGTTGCCAAAGGCGTTGAGTTTGCGGAAAGGCTTCTTGGGATCGACAACCAGAGCATTACCCGGTATCACCCCTTCCTGTTCACCGTGCATCACCGCGATGAAAGAGTCCGTGGTCGGCTCGGGGCCAATACGCATACCGGGGAAGTCCTGCTCCATGAGGTGCCGGATGAAGGTGGTTTTTCCAGTGGAGTACTGACCCACCAGGAGGACCATAGGCTTGTTGTCGAAGTCGGCATCTTCGAGAGCAGGGGAGTGGAAGTCGTGGAATCGATACGTGTCCTCCAGTGGGAACAGTTTGGTCCTGTAAAGCCGTCGCAGCCCCTCCGACACGTTCTGAAACAGCTCAGGATCCTTCTTCAAGTTTTTTCTGAACATGATTACTGTTTTTTGGCCTTGGTTGACACAACTGTGTCAGTCTCCCCTTGAGTAACGTTAAGTATCTGGTTTAGTGGTGTGGATCTCTCACACCGTCAAGAGAGTAGCTGCCTGCTGAAATGAAGGAACGGCTGGGCGAGGTTTTGGAAGTTTTTGTCCCCACCCTCCTCTTCGCTAGCTAGCCACACACTACGACTCACTCATTCAGGGACGACTCCCTCTTCAGCTGACGTTGGCTAACGTAAAATAGCCAACTGCACTCCACCATAAATAATTAGGTTAGCTCAAGGTAGCTATATATAGTCTACTGCTACACAAATGTGGCCGTAAAACCGTTACCTCTCCTCGTTACAGCTAACTCACTTAGCCACCCGCTGTCAGTTGGTGAACCCCACCAAACACTAGTACACGGATACCGGAAACAAAACCTTTTTTCACAATAAAAGCATCAACAATGTATGTTAACGCTCCCCGGCTTTAAATTCCACAATTGATCAGAATTGTCTTTATTCGCAGAATCCTCCACGTTAAAATGATCACAATGATACATTTTGTTTGTATTTTACACAGTAATACTGTGTATTTTTCACCATTTTCATTTTGGGAGTTTCTGAATTTAGCCTCAGAAAAGTTTATAGTCTGACTCTGAATAGCTCTCTTGTTTTGTGGGTTTCGACAGAATAACTCAAACGACCTTTTATTATAGTAAGATAAATAGTTATATATCTATTTTTTTGTTAATACAAACATCATATTACAAATATTCTATTCTACACCTGTCTTTTATGGTGTCATTATATCAGTATGACAGCGTTGTATATTTAATTTGTTAAGTTTGTTTCTGAGATACTATTTCTTGACCTATAGCCTATGGACATTTATTGACAGCATTCATGCACTAATGCCAGTCAAACTTCCAGTAATGTTTTAAGATATTATGTTACTTTCATATACGAATGTGGTTTTGGTTTTTATTTCAAATTGCTAAAGTTGAACACTATATGGTCGCAAAGAGACCTACATTAATTTTCAGTTTTGTTTTTACTTGGCAGAAAAACCCTCCAGTAAATTTATATTTATCAGAAGTGTTGCCTTCTATCTATAGTGTATGTATTTTTGATTTTGGTTTTAATTTCAGATAGCTACTTGATATGGAATTGGACACACATAATGCTCTCTCTCGCTCTCTCTCTCTCTTTATCACACACGCACACACACACACACACACACACACAGTAATGATTATGTTAAGGCGAGGTGTTTTCTCTGTACAAAAAAAACAATAAAGAAAAAGAAAGCCAGCTATACAGGATTTAAGAGATCAATTAAATTTTATTGAAAAGAGCAACCTGCACAGAAATAAACATAAAAATGGCATTGAATGGAAAAACAACAAATATAGCAGACGTTAATGTACACAACCCGTTAACTTTTGAAATTCACATGTGTGAACTGCAAGCTACAGAGAGTCCCAGCAGTTTTCCGATGCCAAGAGGTGTCCCTCCACAGATAACAGCAGCTCCACTGGAAGCCAGAGTTTTTCCATATGGAGATGCTGTTACAGCTGGTGAGACCCACAGAAACAGTACAGCTAACAGCGCATGCAGACCATGAGAACATGGTGGTGGTGCTATGCATTTCACCACAATATTGATTGTACGGTTTTCTGTTGCCTTCTACTATTCAATGAGACAAATAGCTGGAGGTTACTTTATTTGTTTTGAAATATAGCCTAATAAAATGATTGCAAAAAATGTTTTTTCCACATGTTTTAACAATTTAAAACGCACATTAAACATGCTCATCTGGCCTTTAACATGTGTGTTGTATGGACTGTGAATTGTTCAGGTCCCCAGCTGAGGCCAGAACCAGATGATTGTTACAATACCCTGAACCTGTCGGATCCCATCAATGGTTCAAAGATAAGAATTTCATATTGCAACATATTTGAACTACAGGACACCAGTGTAATAAAAGTATCACACATATGAAGTAATGCTGCCCTCTTTTGGTTGAGCTTTATTCATTATAAGAAACAAAATCCTTTTACTGCATACTTGTTATCTGGGCCCTCATGTGATAAAACCACCCACCCCTAATAAAATATCCTCCACTATAGCCTCATGTCTCCTGATCTTGGTTTTTACTGCTTCTGATAAACATGCTACCCTTATGACACCAATAAAATCATTCATTCACTCAATCAAAGCGTGCTAGGAGTCAAGAGAGTGCCATCCCAGAGAATGACTTTTAGCCTTTAGTCCAATTGTAAGAAAAATAATCTTTTACATACAGGCATTGATATGGATTTGAACACAACTTGTAAACACAAGTGCACATTATTTCCTTATTTGCATCTCCCCTCTTTAGTTCCCCACAATCTCTCTTAACTTGTCCCAAATGAGCTTTGACCCTTAACCCTCTCCTTCTGTAAAAAAACAGAGCCATAAAGCAATTTAAGGGTAGTCTAAAGAGACCTTCACCCCTATTATCTCCTTCAACTTTGCAGACCTAGCTTTTTTACTGGACAATTCCACTGTGAAAGTGTTATTGGAGAATCTGTGAATTTCAGCACTCAAATGTGAATAAATGATGAAAGCACCTTAATTTCAAGTCTAGGCAGAAAATCTTATCTGGTCAATGTTGTGACAGAAAATCAAGTAGAAGAAGTACCATATTTTTATGATGCAGGGTTGAATACTAGTAGACTAGCAGATTAGTAGATTCCCCTGAAAACAGTTGGTTGAGACAGTTATAAGAGGTACAAGGATTTTAAGTCTGTCTGAAATGAAGTGTGAAAAACACATTTTGGCCCCATTAACAGCTGTGCTAATTAATTTCATGGTAAACACGATCACTTTAACGTAATTTACAGAATGAATGCACAACCAACAATTTAATTTCTATATCTTTGCAGCCATTTGGTTTGCTTCACATGAGATGGCAAATTTGCTCAAAGGATAATCAGTTATTGACTGTTCACTGATCAGAGAACATGAATCCACTTCCAATGACTAGTTGCTGAAGTTGTTAGCAGAGTTGGTGCACAGTTAATATTTAATCAATATAAAATACAAACACATTACATGATGTGTAAATTAGCACTTGACCTGTCCTATTATGTACCATAATCTACAGTTAAATGTAAAGTGACTGTTGTATGATGAAATATAAAAGCTTCTTTGATTGCTAGCTTGATAGCCACATAAAAATGTAATATATAAAGAGTTCATACTCACCAAGTAAATGCTACAAATGAGGCTCATTTCAGTCATTCATTCAAAAATGTAGAACCACAAATAAAAAAGTGTGAGGAAAAGCAAGCCAAACAAATAAATGGTAAGCATGAGAGAAAAACAGATAGTGGGTGAGCTTTTAAAAGAGGAGGGAAGTCAGTGAAGTGAGCAGGCTGAGACAGAAGTCTGTGAGTAATGGTGGACTCGTGGATGAGGGCTGCTTAAGACTGCGTGGGGGAGAGAATAAAATTAATCATTACACTTACTGTAAATATGTAACAGACCCAACCTGCTCATAAAAGTCAGCAAATTGCATTGTGTTTAAACACCCACAGACACATGAGGATGGCATCAAATCATGCAAGATGAAGAGCAGCCAATAAGAGACAACATCCATCGGAGCTCAAAGCACTTCAAACATCCTCCTCATACTTAGGCCTCTTCATTCAGTGTGTCATATCTTCCTCCTGCTGCTGTCACATTTTCCAAAAACTAGATAAAGACATACTGCTTGTGCATAGTACACACATAACATTTTTCTAACTGTACTCAGTTTACTTACACTGGCAAATAAAATCATTCTTAATATTTGTAATAAATACATGAATATGGTTATCATTAAATATGATTTGGTGGGTGTCAGACAGTTACCTACATATATTATAGACTGCAGTCAGAGTATGCTTTCAGGTGAACCCTGTAGGCTGTAGAGTGTTAGGATGCTACTAACGTGAGACTAAGACTAAGATGACTGAGACTAAGATGAATTTATGAAAGCTTGTATTTAAAAGTAGGTGGAAGTTGGGAGTGAACAAGATCAGCAAGAACAGAGGCATCTGTAGTTGTTGAATAAATTAAATATTGTTTTTCTGAAATTATTTCTGCAACACTACCGATGCCAGTTTTCGTTAAACTCCAAAGAAAAGTGTTTCCAAAATAGCACTGAAGAGCAAGAAAAAAAATATTATTCTCATACTATTCTCTTCCTGTTCTGTTTGACCTATGTAGGTTCCCGTCCTGTTGAAGCGGTGTTGACTGACGTGTGAGTAGCTAACTAACGTTGTCTCCATTAGTATATTAGCTGGTATTACATCTGTGATAAATAAAATAACATGTCTTTGTGCCTTTACATGTAACATACAAACAGCCATTAATAGCTAAAGCGATGGAGAGCTTATGAGAGACCCGGGTCGTTTTTAATCTTGCTAGCCAGCGAGGCTACCCAGCTAGTTTGGAAGCTAATTTGAACGTTAGCCACATTAATGCTAATTTTAGCACTCAGCATAACCAGCACAACGAGACGTGAGATATCATATAGCTACAACTAGCGAGCAGGGGTACACAAGTATTGTGTTAGGCTGCCAGTGAAGGAAAATGTAATGTTTGTTGACGTAGTATTATATTCTGACTTGAATTGTAATGGAGCTCATTGACACAGAACTGAGCAAAATAATGTTTTATTGCCTTTAGATAGTAATTTAAGTTTGCTAGAAGCGTGTTGGGTCCATTATTGTGTCTTACCTTCTGTTAACAGCAGTGTAACATGATGTCATGATGAGTCGCGTGTTAATGTACAGGAATGTATCTGTTTCAGGTGAAAATGGCAGAGCTAACAACACTAGAGAGCCTGCTGGAGATGGGCTTTGAAAGAAACAGAGCGTGAGTGAAACCAAAACAGGATCCTGACAAAAAATACAGCTCCTAGATTTGACACGACTTTGAAAGAAGTGAAAGCAAAACTGTTAGATTGAGCCTGTGTGTCTCTTATCTTATGTTTTCAGGGAGAAGGCCGTGGCCAACACTGGGAACCAGGGAATAGAACAAGCCATGGACTGGTGAGCCTGAAGTACACACAGACACGAACATACTGGTGTTGAACTGCCTGGATGGACGTCTGTCATCAAGCTTGCCCCTCTCAGTGCTACTGATTGCCCAAGCATATTCTAGATTCTGTTAATCAACAGCAGCACTTATCTTTCCTATGTGATGCGCTTTCCTCAGGTTAATGGAACATGAGAATGACCCAGACATTGATGAGCCTTATGTGCCACCTGTGGGGAACGTCCTGGGAGGAGAAGCAGACAGCCAGCCTACCACAGAGCAACCAACACTAGCAGACACCGCTGAAGGTCAGGGTGTGTTGTGCTTTTTGGGGGCTGGAAGGGCTCTGTTTCGCAATATAATGATATATACAATGTAGCTCTCCCTTTGCTATCTGAGTGTATTAGGACATTGTGGGGCAATATTGTTTTTAATATGATTTTGGCGTGACATTTTTTAATTTGTCAGGTATTTAATTGACACACCTCTGGGAGCGAAACATCTATAAACAGATATCAGGAAAAATATATATATATACACAAACAGTATGTATATATATATAAAACGTAATATACAATTTCATGTAATGTGACAAAAGTATTTTATCCCTACGGCCCACTTATTCAATAGCATACATTTTCTATCTATAAACAAGATATAAAAATTAAATAAGCTTTAGTAAATTAAGAGGGAGTTGCTGTTAATTTACACTGATGATATCAGTTGGTTAGTTTCTGTCTTTCTGTGTATTGTTTTTTCCTCCAGTTTTTGCTTTCTCTTCTCATTGTCATTAGCTCCACCAAGGAGGTTCAAGTGGTCGGTTCACTTTGTTTGTTTCCCTGTTAGTGTTTTGTGCTGGAGGTTTTGTGTGTCCACACTGAGCGTTTAAGGTTTGTGGTGTTAGGTTAGGCAAGCCTGTTATGTCAGCATGCGACTTTGATTTGTGGTTGGCTTTTTTGTCTTTCAATACCACACAGTGCTTATCTGTTTATCTCTTTCTTTCATTTTCTCATTTGCGTTTGTTTTGACTTCAGGGACAGCGGATGGAGATGGCAGCAGTGCAAAGAAGCCAATGACAGAGGAGGAGAGACTTGAGCAAGTTAGAAGGTCAGAGTGAACACATCATAGACACCATCCCATGTAATGTGTAAATCATCCTGTTGGAGAGACTGACATCTTCAATGTGTAAGAAAGGCAATGCCGTCTGTTTTTCAGATTAGAGGAGCTGATGCGGGTGAAGCAGGCGGAGAGAAGAGAGCGAGAGCGGGAAGAAGAGTTGGAGCGGGAGAAGCAGCGGAGGAGACAGGGCCAAGAGCTGCAGCAGATTCGCCAAAAGTTGCAGGACGATGACATGAAAAAACTTGCTGAGCAGCGCAGGAGAGAGAAGATGGAGGACAAACTGGCGAGGTAAGGTATTCATTATAACACATGTATTCATATAGTGATGTTTTTGCCTTGGGTCTTAAAGTAGTTTTCATTTTTGACCAGGGAAAAATTATGTACCTGTCTCTATTTTCCTTTTCCTAAAAGCATTTACTTTCCTCTGAAATTCATTCCAAGGAGGCCGAAGGTGGAAATGTTGCACAAAAAACACATTACAAGCCTGATAATCAGACTGAAATGCAATTTTATCTCTACTTCATTGTTCTTTATGAAAGAGTGTAGCAGATGATGGTGAAATGGTAATTAATGATCAGTCATTGTGTTGCTTGTCTTTATTCCTGTCAGGCAAAGGGTTAAAGATAAGATAGCACGAGACAGGGAGGAGAGAGCACAAAAGGTAACCCAATCGCTGTACAGTTACTTGTCCTAAAGTTTTCTTTTTATCCTATTCCCTTCGTTTTTCTTTTTATCACCACTTCTGTTGGAACTAACAAAAACTTACATGGTTGTTTTTATTTTATTTTACCTGATCTAGTTTGGAGGTGGTGGACCGCCGAGCACGGCTGCATCGTCCCAACCTGCCCAACCAAGCCCCTCGTCACCCACCAGCCACGGCCCTCCACCCACTAAGAAGGAGTATGATGAGTCCAGGATACAGGTACAGCTTCAGTTACACTCATACACCCACACACTGAAGCACAGAGCACTCATTGCAGATTAATGTTTCGCATCCTTTGTTGTCTGTTACAAACCTGTGTATCAAAATAGCACAGTGAATAGACCTAAAGGATGTGAAGACATTATGTTCAGTGTATCCATTATTTTTATTTTTGCATGAAATGGTCAAATGTAAAGATGGCTAAAACCCCTCTCTTCTTCATCCATGCGTCTTCCTTGCTCTTCTGCTTCCTCACTGTAAAAGGTACGTCTGCTGGACGGCTCGACCATCACGGCAGTCTTCAAGGCCCAGGAGCCGCTGGCGGCAGTGCGCGTTTACGTGCAGATGAACAGCAACACACCTGAGGGTCAGGAAGTCGCGCTGCTGTCGCCCTACCCACGTCATGAATACACCGAACTGGACATGGAGAAGCCCCTCAAAGAACTAGGTGAGCACTGGGCTGGGAACTACGCTTGATTATAGATCACATTACTATATTATACATTAACTTATTCTCTGTGTATTTATTTCTTGTATTTGTTTTACCTTCTGTATGGACCTAAAACCTTAAAAGCTTTTTTTCCTGAGTTTCCATTTTTTTGTCTTTTTAGGTTTGGTGCCTTCAGCTGTGCTGGTTGTTATCAAAAAGTGAGATCAGGATTGGATCTGCTCTGTGAGCCTACCTCACCACTTCCACTGGATCAACACAAGAGACACCAGAGACCCGACTGATCCAAGAAAAGAGTCCCCACCTTTTTAGTATCACTCAATAAGCCAGCTAACATAACTGAAGCAGAGAGATACAGTTCGAGACTGTGTTCACGTTGTGTGTAGCTACTTTTAAGTTTTGGAGATGTAAAAATGAAAAAAAAACAGTATGGTTAACTCACTGAATGAAATGCCTTATTCCATCCTGGGCTTGATTGATTATACTTGACATAGTTTGGTTTGTGTGCAGTGAGACGGAAATTGATTTTTACTTATTCAAGAACAAATTGAAGATAGCTGGCTTCTGATGGGATACTGCTTCACGGTCTCTACAACACAATTATAAAAAAAGAAAGAGAACAAAATCGTTCAATTTTAACGTGATCCTTGCAAAGTACCACACAAGACCTACTCAATTGGTTCTGAAAGGGCCTTTCATTTAATCCGCACGATCTTCCTGATTTTGTGACATTCTACTTTGCTAGTTTTTTTATAAGTTAAAATATGACAGTTATGTCTGCATAATCACCAAGAATCTACTTAAAATAAAGCTGACTCATATGTAAAAATTAGTCTGTTGATGATCTACATTTTTTTTTTTTGTGAAAAAAAATCCATGAAAACAAAACTAACAAACTCATTCTGTTTGTGTAGCTAAAGCCTGATATGTTGTGCCATAGACCACCGTTGCTGCCCAAAACAACACAACCACAACAATGCTGTTTTAGGAAATTATGTAGCTTATTATGTATTTGTGACCCATTTTTACAGGTTTGTCTTAAGTAGGAACAAAATGAGATTGGGGTTACTGAAATTCCAGGCAAATTGGAAGTTTTCCACCTCAAACTAGAAAAAGTACTGTGAATGCCACTTGTGAACTCGGAGAAAAAAAAAATCTACCCCGACTTTACAAGTAGCAGCTGAATGACATCACACAACAATGTCCACTCCCGCAACATAAAGTACATTTGCTTATATTTTATTAAAATAAAACCTTCTATCATGTATTGTAAATCTTCTCTGCATGTATATTAATGTACAAATATGTTGCCAATGTTATTACAACCTTGGTAACTTACACCGAGGGCATTGCTGAGGGTTCAGTTGTGTGTACACTTGACAGAGAACCACCAGTTTGTCACAGTCAGCTATGTTTTTTGTTCACTTTCGCAGTCATGCTTTCAGGTCGGAAGTCAAACATTTCAGGGAAATATCCGTCAGTCTGGAACGCAGCATTCCGAAACTACGGAGAGACAGATTGTTGTTTTTTCATGTGATTTACTGACAATAAGAAAATTAGAATATGCCCAGCTGCATACGACTTTAGGTAGTGGAACAAGTGCACATATAACAAGGATGTGGTATGGCAGCTCTCGGTAGTGCCCCACTGTAGGAGGGTCCTGGCTTCACACCCCATTAGGGCTGCACTGCTCTCAATATCTCATTATTAGATTAGATTTCAAAAGGGGGATTACTAAACACTGACGTCATAATAAACTTAGTTCTCATCATAATGGAAAGTTATGTGACACGGTTAGTTTCAGGCATTTTATTAAACCATGTAAAAGTGGAAAAGGCCAAAGACTATCAAACATCTACAGTACACCTGTTCATGACTGCCTACTGGATTTTTTTTTAAAAGTTGTAAACTGCAATGGCAGGGCACACTCAGGAGACATTTTGACACATCACATTAGAAAAAGCACAGGTGTAAATAATGAAATGGCTGCTTCAGTTTCACAATCCTGGAATTATGTATGCTGGCTGTCACACTCCCGTGACTTACTGGGAAAACTGAAGAGGAGAGCCGTCATTAATGATACGAACACTTCAGCGCTTTCTGCTGCGACAAGTCAAAATGTCTGCTGTGAAAAAGGCCTGACCAGGGCCCGAAACATGTATACCTGGACTGTTGCCATTGAGTCTTTAAGACGAAAATGTGAGCGCTTGCCCTACTTGAGTGTAGTGGACTTTGAGTCCGAGGTGGTAGCACCCTAAAGTACTCCCAAGTTTTAATATGAAAGGGAACAAGTAGTCGGGTTCTTAATTTGATATTCAAGAGTACTGCAGCCTCTGAAAGCTGCTGGCTATGCGACTCGCACTAACACTGGCTGATCCTGTGTAAATGAGATTACTTAAAAATTGTTCTAACGTGAGACTAGAGCAATGGAGTGATGAACAGAAAACGCTGCTGCAGATATGAACAGGACAGAGGCCAAGAGTTTTAGTTTCATAATTAATGAGTGTGACAGTTGATTATTCCTCCCCTCATTATGGAAGGTCGAGCAAACAGACACACAACACAAAACAGCTCTGTTGTGACACACTATAAAACACCTTTATATACATTAGAAAAAACAACAAATAGCCTACTCTGGAATGGTACAAAATGTCTGCTGTAAAGTTGGATAAACTGGATGACTTTAAAACTGGAGCAAAGGGGTTGGCTTGCAAACAAATACAAAAATATTTCTGATTAAAATGGAGAGACACTGATGGACAGAGCGTCACAGATTCCTTTCATCATCTTTCCACCTGTCCCTCAGTATCAACACTGAAATGACAGGACATGTTGAAAAGAGCTCAACTCCAGTCCCTTATTAAAACAAATCCAGGACAGTGAAGATACGCAGAGCGTGGACGGAGAGGAAGGGATGCTGGGATATTATTTCAGCAGGTGGACCGGCAGGACTGGGTAGTACAGTTTGGTGTTCAGCTGAGAGGCCACCCAGGGTAAAACAGCTTCCTGTGGCCTTTTTGGTGTCACAGTCACTGCCGCCCTCTCTAGCTGGGAGGGTAGTAGCCCTGGTTGTAGTTCCAGGTGTTCTGGTAACCATAGCTGCTGTACTGCGGTTGCTGGAAAAGAATCACAACAAACAGGTAAGTAAGGTACAGAGAACACCTTGAATTGTACAGTACACCCACCCTAACTTTACTATAGCATCAGTTTACTTTACATTAAACCATTTTATTATGAATTTGGACCTCAATAAAACCCACTATGCAAAGGTAATTTAACTGCCTTTAAATCATTAAAGCCATATTGGTTCTTTTACAGATTTCCAAAATTTTTCATCTAAAACAATCATCTTTTATTAAAACAAACTGTAAGTGTTTAAATCTCATATCCTACCTGGTACCAGCTGCTGTACGCCCCGTAGCCAGCCTGTGCGCTCATGTCGGTGCCCATTACGGGAGGAGGGGGTGTGGTGATGGGGACATGTGGCATGGTAGGTGGGACTTGTGCAGACACAGCAACAGCGGAGCCATCGTCACTTTTGCTCAGCGTCTCTGAGTCGTCGTCCCTTAAAAAGAAATTTCAGTGCAGATTTTGTTTACACAGCATAAAAACATCAATGCAGATTTCAATTATTTTTGTCTTAAAATGATTATCTCGGTTAGGGGACATAAACCATCATCATTAGGGCAGACGGCACTAATATCAATGAGATGATGTTGATGGATGTGTATGAGAAAATAAATTTATTTTACACTGCTGGCAGATTTATTAACTGAATTAAAACAGAAATAATGTGATTCTAAGAGTCAATTATAGACAAAAAGTCTGTTAAGATTGAGATTTTTCATTCTATTCACTGTCTCATTATAATTGAAGCGAGCATGATGTTCCCAGGCTACAAAGCTAATGTGTACCTACATTAAACACATGAATGGTTTATTGGATGTATGTTGCTATCATTTAAATTACGGTTTTGTTAATTCTTAATTCTTTTAAAGAAAAAAAAGCAGTCTAATGTGACAAAAAGGGGATCAAACAAAATACTACTTGTGACAGCATTGCAAACCATAAGCTAACCATTCCTCCCTCGTCAACCACTTAACCTGTGTACAGGGTCGCGGGGGGCTAGAGCCAATCCCAGCTGACATCGGGCGAAAGGCGGGGTACACCCTGGACAAGTCGCCAATCCATCCATAAGCTAACCATTTTATGTTAAGTAAAATAAATGTTCCTTCTCAATGTGATTGCTTTAACTTTGAGTCAGTTGCTTCTTCCCCTCTAACCTGTTCTCTGCTCCTCTCTTTGTTCCACCAAGCTCCTTCAGCAGTTTCTGGTGCTCTTCATAGACAGACAGCACACTGCAGAGGATAGACAGAGGACAGGTAAGACAATGACCAACAGTAAGATGATTATGTTTAGGTACCATCAGGATTTACGTGACCAATTGGATTTTACATATTTATAAGACTTCTGTTGAACTCTGACCTCTGGATAGAGTTGCTGTAGTCCTCGGCGAACTGTAGGCCTCTCTGTGAGAAGAGGATCTTGGTGTGCGGGTCGAGGGGGGCTGCCAGGGCTCGCGTCACACACTCCTGCACCGCCTCTGCTGTGGTGTCCCCCGACACCTCCAGCTCCAACAGGTTCATGTGCAGTTTATCATTATCCTGAGAGAGGACACATGGAGACAGAGGCAAGTAAAAACTAGAGTTACCTCATGCCTTAAGTACTTAGTTTTGGCTTTTTACTTCTTGAAGTACACACATGAAAACACATCAAAAACAAATAAATTCCAGCAACTGGGCAAAAACTTTGTCCCAGAAAATGAAGCGGCAACTTTACAACAAAACTACACTGACATTCTTTAACTTTTTTTTTAAAAACAGGTGGGTAGAGATTGATCAAAAATTAGTTAATAATCTCACCGGACTGATCTCCAGCGCCTCCTGTAAAACCCTGCGGGCTCTGCTAGGGTTCCTGCCCAGTTTCAGAAGCAGACGAGCCAGCTTGATGGAGTAGAAGGCGTGTAACGTTGGCCTCTCTTTGGATTCGTCCACCGCCTCCCGCAGCAAGGCCTCCGATTGGTCCAGCTGGCCCGCTCGTCGCTCCAAAGCCACCCTGCGAAGACGGACCACCGCCAGCCCTGGTAGGGTTTTCTCCAGGGCCTCCAGCACTCGGCGAGCCTCGGTCAAGTCACCTGATGTAGAAGATGATGAAGTATATGTGAGTGTGGCGGCTAAAAATCATAAAATACAAACATCTATCATAGATTTATTAGAGGACTTCTATGTGCTGGATCAATTCTATGGTTTTGAAGCTTTTTAATGTTTTTGCATCAGATGGATCCGTAATGAGGTGTCATTTAAATATACAGAGGAGGATAAATATTGTCTTGTTACAGCTCCTTTACAGACATTCCCTGAATCTATTTCATTGACTGCATTACAAAGTAACTTTACACAAATAGTCCTGAGTGTACACTGGAAATATCAAGACCTACTTAAGACATTTAACATTTCTAAGAAAGGAAAGAGAACAAAGATGTGTTTGTACAGTGTGTGGGTGTTGTGTCGTACCGTGCCTCTCCTCGAAGGTCGCCCACTGCATGTGGATGTTGGGTTTGTAAGTCAGGTGGATCTCACAGGCTCGTTTGAAAACAGCCCGCGCCTCATCCACACTCTGCGGCTCCAGGTACTGAGTGTACTGAACAACACATAAGAACATTTTGCACAGTGATCAATCAAGCACGCAAACTTCCCATTTTATTCTAGTCTTTAGGCTCACAAAGATACATGCACTCTTTAGTCTGCCTTTTCTAAACATCTTTCGCACACGAACATAATGTCCTCTCCTTACCCTGATCCAGGAATCCTCATACAGAGCGCAGGCGATCAGGCATCGCTCGAAGAGGACGCGAACCCTGTGGTCGTCCTGGGGAACCTCAGCTTCCTCTAATCCTTCATGAGGCTGGGCAGCGACCTCTGACCCCTCTGCGGCTACCTGGTTTAGATCTAGTAGGAGACAAAGGAGTCAAAACTGCAGATGCTTAGATGTTTACTCTTATTTTGTAGAATCCCTGAGACAGCTGACAGTAGCTTCATTATGTCGCAGGGCTGGGTGATCGATAATTCAATATCCATAATTATCAAGATGAATGTCAAATCATTATTTCTTTCAAGTTTAAAGGTTGATTTTTGCACCCATGTGAAAATTTAAGAAACCAGATGGTTAATTTTGTGGTTTTAAACTATTCGTTACAGTCAGAACATTATAAGCACTTGATGCCAAACAGTGGATCACTTGACTGAGGAAGAACATTTAAAACAATTATAAAATCTTTTTTTCAAAAAAATATTGTTAGTAAATATTTCTTCGAGTCCTTTTCCTCAACAAAATTAATATCTTAATAAACAAATGAGGTTAAATCAACTTAAATCATTATCATTTATCATTAAATCATACATTTATTGATGATATACTAAACATTTGTTATACTGTTGTTGAGGAAAATTACATTGCGATAATTATCATTATTGTTTCATTGCCCAGTCCTATTATGTCGTCACCTTGGTTGGGCTCTTTGGTGTCATTGCTCAGCTGAGCAATCTCCCAGTCCAAGTAGGAGTTCCAGGCCCGCAGCTGGAGGCGATCCAGTGGCTTGACGTGGAAGTAAGGACGTTTGATCTGCAGGTCAGAGAACAAGAAATCAGCTTCTGAGTTAGCAAGTGACAGAAGTATGTAACGATTTCAATAAATGTACAATAAAAAAAGACGGCAGAATATTTATAGGAAAACCTCAATACTTTTTTTAAACCCACTAAAATGTTTAGCCCACAGTATTGAAAATGTCAACTAATGAAAGTTGGCATTAAATACAGGTTCAAATTTACTTATTCTCTGATCAAATGGTTTCTAAATAATAATTAATGTAATTAGGGACTGTTTTTTTTAAGTTCTTGTACAAATGACTAGCTTATTTTAACACCTGAGAGAAAAGGCTTTAATATAAAAATGTGCCGTTTCTTCTCAAAGTAAGGTATCAATAAACTACTAAACTAAACATATAACAAACTCCAAACCATACACAGCCCAAGACTCACCACAAAGTGCCTGGAAAATAATTTTGTGTCCAAAAATAATACAAAGACAGTGATTGGATTAGAGGGGGAGGAAAAGCTTAAGATGATGACAGAAAGAGAGAAACAGAAAACAAAACTCACGGCGTCTTCAAAGTGCCATCTCTTGCGGACTTCTCCCTCGTTGTCCTGGTACACTTTGTCCCTGCGAACCAGCACTTGTTCCCTTATCTTCAGCATCAACTCCTCCTAAACACAGTTTAAAGTTTAAATTAAACAATTATATATTTGACCATCTCTATGATTTATGACTCATGAGTATATGTATACATGTTTAAAACTTTAACATTACCCTCAGCACAGAAATCCTGTCAGGGCTGAGTGTGAGGCAGTCAGATGTTGCTCACCGTGTCTGTGCCCTCCGGTGTGGCGGGCTCTTCCTCCCCTGGCGGCCTCTCCTCCTCCTCCTCCTGGGCCTGTTCTGCACGCTCTGCCTTCTGACTCTGGCGGCACAACGTCCTCAGCTCCTCATACTCGTCCGGGGAAAGCACCTCTTTGGGCTCGTGGCTGTTCAGGTGTTCCTTGAACCTGGCAGAGAGGGCAGAAGGACGCAAAAACGAGATTAGTGGGAGGAGAAATGAGCGAGAAATATGAACACATTACATCATGACTTTCATGAATACCAGACTGAATACGTGCATTTATTATCTAAATTAGAATATAATATTTATCATTACAATAGTAAACCTGGCACTGACAGTAACACGTTTACATCAGTATTTTTATCTTGTATAAACTGACTTCAAGAAATGTAGATTGGCATACACACACACACTTGACCTGTGTGTGTGTGTAGTCTTACTTGTCGTAGTGGGTGTTGTACAGTTGGGTGGGGACTTTGAGGACTCTGTCCAGGACAGCTGTTGCATTTCGCATGTTCCCCTGCTCCTTCTCCCACTCGATATAAAGATCCCAAAGCCGGTCCGAGTGGAAGTCCAGACCCGCTGCCTGAACCGCTTCCTCAAACACACTGAGGTTTGAAAACAAATAAAGCATGACAACAGCTTTCACAGGCAGCAGCTTACTTCAAAAAATGTCTATTTTTATTTTGAGGTGAAAAAAACACAACAATAAAATGTGAGTGCGTTCATCTACCTGCGGATCCGCGTGGGCGACTCAGGCAGGTTCATGTCTAGTGTTCCCAGCAGCAGATTGATGTAGTGGATCCACAGATCTACACTTAGAGGGATTACCTGTAGACCCTGAATACACACCTGGCACAATACACAACAACCATGAACATTAGCTAATAAAAAACAATGAAAAACACTTCTGTAATACACCTATAATAACTCATAATATTGTGAGAGAAGAGATGCAAAATTGTAAACTCTTTCCTGTTTTACCTCCTCTGCTTTGTTGTTGTACCCAGCGCGGCGCTCCAAATCAGCAAATTTCTTCCAGTATCCGTAGCAGAGTGGGTAGCGAGCAAGGAAAGCTTCTAGCGCTCTGCGTGACGCTGTGATGTGACTCTGAGCAGATGAGAGAAAATGTAATGTCATGTGAGGCTGCAGCAAGCTTCCAGTCCAAACCTGCTTTCTGGCATCATGGGGACGCAAGAGGCCAATATTTCAAAGTTTGAGGTGGTAATGCATCAATACTAGGGGACAATATGATGGTTTCCTACGTTCTCCTCTGTATCTCAGGTGGAAATAACAAACACGCACCTCTTGCTCGCAGTACTGCAGCAGGTCGGTCCAGCTGGTGAAGTCTTGAGGATTGTCGTGGGCGGCTTTCCACAGTCGCTCAAAGTCAGCGGGCAGTTCTCCCTCCTCGTCTTCTGCAGATGGGGGCATGGAGAAGGAAGCAGGGCCGGGGTCAACGGGGGCCTCAGGGGCCTCTGCGACACTGCCATTCTCTTCTGACATCTCTACCATCTCAGTTGGAGGTGGCGCAGGAATCTCAGAAGCCTCGATGGCTAAAGAGTTGGTAGATCAAAAGGTAAAAAAGACAATCTCCTCTAACTTAACTGAAGGGCATTATAAAGATAAGCCCCTCTAGTACACTTCTTATGGTCACCATAACTTTAGACATTTCTCATAAAGCTACCAGGAACATAATTTTAAGCGGAGTGACTGTCATTGGATTTTGCCCCTTGGCTATAACCCCTAACCTCCTCAAAAAGTTCTTTCAATTGATCTGTCACACACAACTGGCGTGCCGTTTCCACTACTGACACTACCACCATAGGCCATCCATGAAAAGCACAAGAATGTCACAGCAAGGCATTTTAACATACCTTCAACCTGTGGCTCAAAACCTCATTTCAACATGACACAGCTTTTTTCACTCAACAATAAATGACGGGGAAGTTAACTCTTGCTTCAAATGCCAGAGTTTGCTGTGATATACTCTCACTGCATTATGAAATATCTTTAACCTTGCTACATTTCCTATCCATTCCCCTGAATTTGCTTAATTTTCTTCGGGTGTGGTGGCAGAGGAAACACATGCGAGTGCTCTTAGCTGTTTGCTTGGGAGAGATACTCCCAAACAAGTTTTGATCACTTCTAGCTTGTTTTTTTGGAAGTTGAAGGCACTTATTGTAATGTAAAACTACTACCAAAAAATGTAATGTGATGTAATTCATGAACTTTTCAATTCTCTACTTACTGGACAGTCTCATGGAAAAGGTCCAGTAGGTGTTTCAACAAAACAACAACACCATGTATCACCATGTATCCCCATGTATTTCAACCATGTATGAAAAACCCATGCATATGCAATTATTATTACAAACCAAAAGTAAACCAGTCAAACAAACTTTAAGCACGACTTTGACCCTATTTGGTCAAATCCAAATACGGTGTGGTGTGACTGATTTGATGAAAGTTGAAGTTAAAGATTACACTGAGCAGTCCAACAGGTTCAGCACCTGAACATGGATGTATACTAACCACTGTCTGCAGCTTGTGGTCTACACATTATTAAATGATCAAACAAAACAAAAACCTAAATTGATAGTTTTCAGGCTTTTCTTCTTGTCACACCTCCTGTCTACACCTGCACAGGTATGTTTCATTCATTCAAAGTTCAGTGCACTGAGTTTGGACCATGGTTTACATAGGCATTTAGGCATTTGCATTTACATTTATTCATTTAGCTGACGCTTTTATCCAAAGCGACTTACAATTGCTATATACATGAGAGGTTGCACGTCTCTTGAGCACCTCTGGTTTATACAGATTTATTCTAAACTACAGCGCTGACTCCAGTGCATTTGAATTGTGGACAACAAATATGCAACAATTGCTGACAAAAGGTGATGAGCAGCCGCAAACCACGTAGTTAAAGACAGGAGGGTACTTTAGTTAAAGTTGGTTTAGAGAACACTGCTGTTTCGTGTAGTGTTGAAATCGCGTTAGCCTAGCCTAGCATCTCATGTTTGCCCTTTTAACAGGTCTGATCGGAGCCTTTTTTCCAAATGCTTGCAAATGAAACAACCCCCCAGCTATATCTGTGAAACGATAACGCGGTGTATTATAAATGCACTAAACGTTATTCAAACTACCTGAAGACTCTTCGAGCTCTCCGTTGCCGCTCATCTCCTCACAGCCTTCCGCCGCCATGATGGAAAAGCGTCTCGACAACGTCATCCATGCGCGACAAGACACTTGGGACTGGGAACATAAAAACAATTAATATTTACTGATTTAGATAAAAGATTCAATTATTATGGCACGGTAAATGTATTAACTGTGTAAAGTTGTAGTAAAAATTAAAAAGACTTTCTTGTCTTGTCGCCCAACTTTGTCAAATTTGATTGTTTTTACTTTTTACTAAAATACTTTTACAGTAACGTTACGTTACCTACAACTATTTTTCTAACATTTTTTAATTTTATTTTTTATGTTATATAAATGTATACACTGTTGATTCTCATAATATCATAAGGAAGATATTAAAACATAATTTGTGGTACTGGCACAAAAAAGGTTTCCCTTTCCCTCCTATCAGCTACTGTAGCTAAGGTGCAAAAGAAAAACATACCTGAGAAACTTTTTTGAGATTGCTGCAAACAAGAAACCATGGGCACACCCACAAGTTTTTCCTTTTGTTTTTAAAGATACAACAATATGCCCTGATAAGGTTCACTCTGTGTGTGTTAAAATCATTAACGTTCTTATGTAAATAAATTATTAGCTGAGATTTTATTGTGACAAATGTCAACAATAACACAATCCTGCTCCATTTTGTACCTTGTGTTAAATTAGAAAACACTTTTTATAACTTCCTCTGCGATGCATACTTATTTAACCTGACCCAGTAGCCTATTAGTACTTTCTGGAATCTCAGAATGTAATGTTCAGATTTAGTACACAAAAAATTATTAACTACAGTCTAAAGCTGCTTGCACACTGCTCAGACAGTGCTTACTAGCACCAATATTCTAAAGTTGGCAGTACTGGTTTCAGTCTTTAGAATGTAAACCAACTGTCAGTTCCACACTGCCCAAGCGCAACTGACCAGACAGACTTTTGTTGTCTTTTTTCTTTTTCACCAGGTCAAGGCTGCAATCACTTTTTGGAAAGTGGAAAACTACTTGTTACTGGGTGTATTGGCCCTTTAAAGGTTCTTCAACAGATTGAAAGGACTGGTTGAATCAGCCCTAAGTCAAATATAATGCTCATGACTAAAATATAATGCTCAATTCATTTTGAGAACCTTTTAGTCACAAGTAGTGAGGTGGAATCAGTTTTGGGTTTTTTTTGGCAAATGTAAAACTGAACTGGCTATATGGGCTGTATTGGTCATTTACATGTATTGCAACTGGTAATAAGGATTGATTGAGCAATACCCTGTCTTTTTAATAAGTGCAATACCACAAACTATATATTTCAGCTGGTAAAAAGGTGGATTGGTTTGGCACAGAGCAAGCAAAATTAATGTCATAAGTATAATTTCAAGAGAGACATTTCCTTTATTTTATTTATAGCCTAACCCAGCCACGAATCATTTTAATTAAAAACTACAGTCTGTTTTCTAAATATAAATTAGGAAATTAAAGGTAGTACCAAACACAAATTTCATCGCAACAATAGGCTAATTTTAATGCTTAAAATAACGTTTTGTCAGGTCTGATAAACTGCAAAAAATTCAGTGACTGTTCCTTTGTAAGAAACATTAACGTTTCACAAAGACTTTGCTAACCCGGACAAGTGGTGTTTATTTGCACGTTATGACTGTTTGAGATAAAAGCATTTGTTGATGTATTAGGCGGTCACTTTGTGTTGAAAAGTGATAGGGACATAAGAGCTCAGACTTTGGAGCGTGATGATACATTTGGGTCACAAGAACCAAATGTCTTCACAAGAACAAAACGAGAAGATCTGTAACCGTAGTTTGAAGAAATATTTGAAGCTTGGGTCTGGGGGTACTCTCCCAGAAGATTTGGAATATTAAACTCATAATTTCCTGCATTCTCGAGACATTTTCTGCTTCAATTTATGGTGAAAATGTCTTTTTTTATATGAAGGGAAACTATATTTAAAATGCATTACAAGTTTTCTTATTGTGCCAATAAACCTTTCTAAAAGCATTTTCATTTGTTAGTGCAAATTTTTTTAACAAATGCTTTCAAAAAGTGATGGGGACAAAATCAGCCATTTCAAAATGTGGTGGGGACATTGCCCCAGCGTCGCCAGTGACACCTATGGATAAAGAGCAATACAACTTTGACATGCTGCGGACACTCCTGCGGAGGGCAATCCGTTTTGGGTGATGATCACTTTTCGGCTCAACACCCGTCGCTTCCTACAGCGCATGTTCTCATTCAGATTGTGCACGAAAGGAGAGGCTGTTCACAGACGGGTCCGTTGTCAATGAGAGAGAAATGAGCGAGCAATCGACACCTTGCTAACCTACATTGATATTAAAAAAATGATGACGGTCCACCTGCGCATACAGACTTAGTTATCAAGGGAACACTCAGAATGTTGCGGTTTGTTGGAAAACGGCGCACATTGGTCCAGCTTTCTACGACTCCATCCATCCCGACTAGACACGTCAAACTCTTCATCCGACTGACGGCGCACACTGATCCAACAGTTGGTGCTGGTTGGCGTCGTAGGTGTTTGTGGGGCAGTGTGCAAGCAGCATAAGGAAAAGGAGGTCCCTGCAGTTAAAATGTAGCTTTATGAACTAATCAATACATGGCACCTTGCTAGATTAAGTTTGTCGTTACAGGAGATAATTTTTAGTGACTACCTGCCCAGCATTAATCCCGAAGATCATCTTGTTACAGTTATATTACCTTTTTCATGAGTTAATTTCACTTGCTGATTTCAGCATCGCTGGCTGTGGTTGGTTTGTGCGCGCATGTTGAAAGTCTGTTAACTATGTCTTGTTTATGTGTTCTGTTATATAAAAATGAGCCAAACAGTTTGCCACAAAGCTGCACGTGAACTAACTGTGGGTTCCCTTTTGTTTGAGATTATAGCCAATGGTTGCTTTAAATCTACAATCCAGTCAAAAACATCTGATGTCTCATTAAATTACAGAAACGCAGTTAGGAAAGAACAATTTAAATCAAAAGCAGGGACTTCTTTTACATTTGGTCAACTTTATTTTCACTTGGTCTCATCTTTTAGAGTACATTTGACAATTTTGATTGACAGCTGAAGTCTGTTCCTTTACTTCCATTTCCACCTATTCAAGCCACCGCCAACAAAATTGTAGCAACATGTACATTTATGATCATAAAAACAATCAGGAAGACAAACTCAGAACAACAAAACTCCTAAAAAAGGTCCGATGATTTGACTAGTCAGGACACAATCCAGAGCCTCAAGCTATTCATTTGAATATTCACGACTGCTAGTTTTGACCTGAAGATCCAAATGACAGACTGGATAATCCTGGATGCTCCCGACATCTAGTTACACATGAAAAATCTAAACAACTTGTAAATTCTCACTCTTCCTCAAGTGCATAAAAAATAATCTAGTAAACAACGCTGGAAAAAGAATTGAATAAAAGAAAGAAAGGATGATCCACAGACATCAGTGGTTCAGTGGCCCTGGAGCGATTCCCTTGGCCAAGTTTGCTCAAAAGAACTGAAATCTCCTCTCTGTGCAGGAGCTGAACGACCTCATCACTTTTGAAGGGATGATATTAAATCATTTCCATGCACACAAATTCATCCCTGATGGATTCAGGGGGAGAATGAACTGGACAGGATTGGTAGGAAAGATGATTTCTTTTCACTTTGTGGCATCAGGAAAGTGAAAGTACTGCAGGGATGAAAGGAAAGTGTAGAGCCACACAGCAGACGGTTGGCAAGCCTCTCCCCAAATATCTGTAATGTGGCAAAAAAGAAGGCTGAGCTCCCAGCTGGTTGAAGTGCTTTGCTTAAAAGAGGGATGGAATTAATTTCTTTTTTGGAGAGTTTCAAGTCAGAAACAGATAGAGGGAATCCCCAGCAGGTGGAGCATGTGCTTTGAATGTGAACCTTCATTTTAAATAGCAAACAATCCCCACACTGATCTTTTCTCTGAGGCAGACTGGATGTACAACCAAGTGGACAATTTAAAAAAACAAAACAAAAAAAACAAGTCCTTGGATGTTTTCTTTCTTATCCCCAAAGATTCTTTACAATGACATGATTGGAGTTCTTAAGTTTTAATCTCTGACAAAATGTGACAAACATAATTATCTATCTAGTAGTAACCCTTTTATTTTCTTTTTTCTAGGTATTACAGTGCGACTGAACACAAGAGAGACATGGCAGAGACGTTGCGTGGCTCAGTTCGACTAACATATCAACGTGTGTGTGTGGATTAAAACTGTGTATTTAATGTGTTGTGTGTGTTTGTCCTTAATTTTCCACGATGGCTATGCAGTCGTCTTGCTTTAGTTAGTCATGGGTATTAGTGCCTTTTATCTGGTTCTCTCTTCCACTTAATCCAGGTCAGTCATCTCCTCCTCCTGCTACTCCTCCTCCTCCGTCTCTGTGGTTACTGAAGCGTCACGGCCCAGTCCAGCCCTGCATTCATGCCGGGCTTGCGGAGCGTCAACACTGACATGGAGGCATCGAACTCAAACTCTACCTGGCTTTCCTGACCTTCTGCAAAACGGGGAGAGAGACAGTATTAGAGAAAGTGGACCACGGCCAGAAAAAGGTCTGTGAATCTCACCTCAGAGCTCGCAAAATCCCACATAACCAAACAGTCAATCTTTAAAGAAAAAAAGGGGGATAATAAGAACTTTTTTAATCCTGAAGCTGCAATTCGACTGACTGAGGAGTTGGAAAACTACCACCTGAAGGAAGCGGCTTTACCCAGCGTAAATTAATCTGTTGTCCACACAAACATGTGTTTGACCTCCAAGACTGAGCAAAAAAAACGTATTAATATATATTATATAAATTTGAGGAAGTGAGTTTTGACTTGTTGGGACATGAACAGGTAAAAATAAATGAGACCTCATACAATTTTTAAAAAATGATTCACCTATTTAACAACTTATTTGGCACTCAAAAAAAAGAATACATTCAGTCCCATGCTTCCTTTGTTATAAAAAGAAACTACTTAGCTCCCGTCTCTTTAGGGCAACTTTTAAAAGTGTGTTCACATTAATCCAACCACTGTACTGGAATGTTTTTTGATCATTCAATGTATTCAAATATAAAAAATAAAAAAAAGTAAAAAATGCTGTTGAACTCAACAGATTCCTTCGGGCAGCATTTCACTTTAATGGAATCAACCTGTGAGAATTTACATGCGAGAGAAATACTGCATATGACACTCACCAGCAGCCTTAAGGGTAACCTTGCTGGGCTTACTGGCTCCCAGTATGACAATGCGTTCAATCCAGGAGCGGGTAGAAAACTGGGCATCTGGAGCCAGGTTACTGTGAACCAAGCAGAGGCATGGATTTAATATTTAACCACAAAGATATTTCACGATATAAAAATGATGACTAACCCCTACAACACAAATCCTAAATGGTTCCTTGCTTAACTTTGTACCTCATCTTACTCTGATTCTTAATGTTGCTGTTTTTATTTGCTTTTCCCACAAGAAACTCTGCATAGTAGCAGTGTGTTGCTTTAATAGTAACATCACTTTAATTACTTCAACTGTCTTACTGTGTTTTTATTGTGTTTGTTTAATAATTCTATGTTTGTGACACAATAAAGATCTGATCTGTGCTGAAATATCTAAGAACCTATTTGTGGGTTGAGTTTTACTTAAAAAGAAGCCACTGAAAAAGACTACTCATCACTCACACAGAAGAGAGGACGTTGTTGGCAAAGGACAGCCTCCTGTGGATGAAATCCTTCTTTTCATAGTTGAAGGTGTGGCCATCGTCTATGTAGAGCTCACCCTCTGCAGCTCTCTGTCAGACAAGAGGTTAAAACTTTTACAATACCATTTGGTATGCAAACATGATATAACAGCAGTGGATGATGCAGTGGTCATCGGGGTATGTACGATCAAGTTACCTGGGGGTTAAGGGCCACAAATAACGTGTAGGGATCGTCCTCCATGCAGGTAGAGGACCTGCGAACTCGAAGCTTCCTGGGAATAATGGAGCCGCCTCTCTGGAACACGGGGATCTGAAAGAAAGAGAAAAAATAAAAATGAAAATAAAAAGACAGAAAGCTCCCTATTAAAACCAGAAGAAAAGAGTTAAATACTAAACATCAAAAAGGATGTGGAGGGCCTTGAAATGTAGAAATGTGATTGTAAATTATCTCCAAGTCATTACATGCAGACATGTAGTGTGTGTATGAAAGTACTGTGCACATCTGTGTCTTACAGAGCTCATGGTGACAGGGATGTAGAGGTTCTGGGCGCCGTTGTGCTTCTGGAAGGTATGGACGTCAAACCAAACCTGAGAAACACACAAAACAGGTTTCTTCAAGACCAAGTACACCTGAATCGGCCGTCAGGTTACTGACACAGTGTCCTATATAAAAACACCAGTAAAAAGAAAAAAAAACAGTAACTGTGTCCTGTTACCTCGTCTTTGCCAGGCAGGTAGGCTGTGACTCCCCTGGATCCCTCCTCAGTAACTGGGTGCACCAGCAAGTCTCTTCCTGCAGCAGATTTAAGTAACGTCAGTGGATCTAATGATGAACAGCTGTCATTTTATCAAAGTCATAATATAGCCTAATGCAATTTTCAAATTGCGGGAGGCGCAATATTTGTTCACTGAAATGTGTCAAAACACCATTAAAATTAAATAATGTCATCCTGCCCTATCTTACTCTATAGACTCAGGAAAACATCTTTGGAATAAATCCCCTCAATAAATCCTGAAATAAATAAAAATCACACCATAATAATTTTAATGTTTTTTAATGAAAATTAGAATAATGATGTTATTGCATATCGCAATTAGATATTTTTTTCAAAATCATTCAGCCCTCAAACCATGTCTGCCTCTAAGGACTGATTGATGTTTTTATTCAAGTTTTTCTTTTCTCTTGTACCTCAAATGTTCCCAAGCTAAACGGGAGTGATCCACACCCAAATAAGGCTGAAACTAACACTTCCTTTTATCATCAGTTAATCTGTGGATTATTTTCTTGATTAATGAATTAGATGTTTGTTCCATAAACTGTCAGAAAACAGTAAAAAAATAAAAAAATAAAAAAAAAATAAATGTCGATCAGTGTTTCTCAAAGCTGAAATGTCTTCAAATGTCTTGTTTAGTTCACAACCTAAATATATTTAGTCATAGAGGAGTTAAGAAACGAGAAAATATTATCACTTGAGAAGCTGAAATCTTTGTTTTTAAAGAAAAAGTGACAAAAAATATTTTTTCAAAATAGTTGGTGATTTAATACTTGACAACTAATCAATTAAATGACTAATCGTTGCAGTTTTACACCCAACACATGCAGTCACTGCAGAGATACAACTTTGACCTTCAGACAATGAGGGTTTTTGTAAGGAATCGTAAACCGATTTCATGATGGATCTGTTTAAACTAGACAAACCAGACAAAGCTTTGGAGTTTTGTGTCTCACCGATCAAGAACTCGTCATCCAGAGCAAAAGTAGCAGGATCCTGAGGATACTCCACCCACAGTGGTCTGTGACAGAGATACACGTGTGAGCAGAGCTGAATAACATGATATCACAGTATTGTTAATCCCTTGGGATATTTTGCATAATTATAATTCAGATAAGGACACATTTAGTTAGACCCCTAAGACAAGCAGGTATTGGTGTCTGTATTTGATAATTAGATTTTCGCCACTTTGGTGATGACTTTGTAACTCTCCATTACACAGGAGAGACACAAACAACATTTCCCACCATGTCCTCACCTCATCACGGGGTGTCCGGTACGGTGTGCGTGGTAGAACTGCTGGTACCAGTAGGGCAGGAGAGTGTATCGCTGGCGAATAGCTTCACGGATCAGTGCCGTGTTTTCTGGGCCAAACAGCCAGGGCTCGCGGCGGGGGGTGTCCAGGTGGGCGTGGGCCCTGAAGAACGGCTGGTATGCCCCCGTCTGGTACCAACGCACCAGCAGTTCAGTGCTCGGAGTCTTGAAGAAACCACCAACGTCAGCTATGAGACAGATGGGGTTAGTGTCAGGTCTGCGCTGTTCAGAGTCTGACAGAAATAAAATGTCCTGGAGAAACTAAACTGCCTGACACGACAACCTCCTATTTTCAGAGTTTATGGCTGAACTGGAGGGAAATTAATGTGTGCTGTTATTTCTATTGAATCAATTTTATCTAATGCAGGTGCAATGACCAAACACCTAATGTAATGAAGAATATAAGCGTCATTCTCTTATCATCTGACTGTTACATTTAACTTCAGCTAGATTACCCAGGAAACCTGTGCTCTCACCATGGAAACGCCTCATGCAGTTCGTCAGTGCATGTTTTTATGACAGCATTAACAAAACACTCTGGGGAGATCTGTGTCCAAGCCAAATGTTTTTCAAAATAATCCTCCTAATACAGTTTTAGTATTGCAGATCTGCTTTACTGTTGTTTCTAAGTTAAGACAATTCAACATGTTAACGAGGGTAATAATGCACATAATAGCTCTAAAGGCTCTGCAATATGTTTTAAAACAAAGCTACACTTTTAAACATGTTGGAACAGTCCAGACTTGAAGAAAGTTGCCTTTTAATAGTTATTTTAAATTTCAGTTCCTCACAAATACTATTCAAAAATGTTTGCTAATAAGACAGTTGCTGCAGAGTATCTGTAGTAGCTTCTGTCCCATTGCCATTTCACAGTGTATTGTTTATATGGGTTTATTTTATAAAAGGTTTTTCGGCAGCTAATATCCACCCATGTCATTAGTTTAAACTAGCGTCTGTCAGTATAAAATAACAGTGTTCAATATTTACTGAAGATGACCACTTGGAGCAATTCATAGTAACTACTTAAACTGCACATACAATTGGTATCGTAAAAAAAAAAAATTAAAAATTTAAACGAAAAGACACAAACAGTGAAACAACAAAACAGCTTTTTAAAAAGTCAGTTACAAAATGTTCCAGCAGTCCTCTGAGTATTTTGTTCTTCAAGCACGTCGGCCATTTTACGCTGATCAAAAGCAACAAACTTAATGTAACAAGAGACCGTGAAGCTCGATAACACTCACCACCACAGAAAGAGATTCCAACCAGGCCCAGGCTCAGACACATGGGGATAGAGATCTTCAGATGGTCCCACTCGGCAGCGTTATCTCCAGTCCACACAGCACCTACACACACACATTCAAGGTCCTGTGCTAAAATATCTGGACACAAAAGGTTTCTAGCACATAACCAACCACTGCTGAACGAGGGTTAAACAACTGTCAGTGATACAATAATTCAATTCAATTTTATTTATATAGCGCCAAATCACAACAACAGTTATCTCACAGCTCTTTTCATACTCTGAAGTTATTTACAGAATAATAGACAATCTTTTAAGAACACAACAGAGGTCACTGGTAGAATGAAAAGCTAAAGCAGTAAAACGGGTTTACCGTAGCGCTGTGACCCAGCAAAGAAGGCTCTGGTCAGAACAAATGGTCGCTCAACACCTCCCGACCGCTGGATCAGACCCTCCGCTGTAGCCATTTGCTGCAGGTTATACACAGGATGATCAGTGGAGAAAAGGGGGTATTTCTTACACATATCTGATTTTAGAGCATATTTTGTTTCACTTTCAAAGCAATTTATGGGCTCTGACAGTATAGTCTTATCACAAAGACTTTAAAATCACAACCTCCCACATTTCATTCTAACAACCAGACACCTGCTTTGCTAACGCAAAAATCTCCCGAGTGCTATACAAAGTTATACTAAGGTGCAGCTCCCCAACACCCAGAGATTCAGCTCTGTTTTATTATGTCATTGTATGTTAAGAAATCCAATACTAGTAGGCACAAATGACCTGCGGGCCCGGTTGGTAGCAGAACATCAAGGAAAAGTACAGTGATATTCCTGGAAATAAAAGTTCCAGTGTCATTTTTTCCCCATCAATAAACTACAGTGGCCCATGTGAATACTAAACTGAAAAAATGGATGGTAAGTAACATCTAAATTATCCAGAACTCATGAAAAATTTTTTAACACAAAGGTTCAGTTTTTCACACAAAGCTGCAGACAAAGTGCACGCACCACGTAGAAGCCATATATGTTGTGCACGTCACGGTGCTCCCAGGCTCCGTGCACTGCGTCCTTGTGCATTGTGACCTCAGGCCCGTTAAAGACCGACGGCTCGTTCATGTCATTCCATGTATACAGGTTCTCCATGGAACCCTGGAAAGTGGACAGAGAATGCTGATATGATTCTTGAGGCCAGACAAACCATATTGTGTAAAAGTGCCATTTTAAATCCACCAACAGATTAAATGAACCCGAGGCGACCAAATTACAAATGAAAAATCCTCATATGGTCTTCAGTCTATAACAGAAAACTGTGGTTGTAGTTGGCAGATCCCAGGTGAGGTTATGGTGACGAAACTGGGTGTTGCATAAAAAGAGCTTGTGATGTTTCCCAGCTAAACAAAGGTTTTAAAAAAAGGTTTCAATCATTGTCCTTTCTTATAGAAAGCTGGCACACAACAACAGCCAACAAGCTAAATCTTCAGTATCTCAATTATTCTCACAGATTAGTGACGGTTTGTCTTTAGCTGAGCACCAGAGAATGAAGTGTCCTTGAGACTCACCTCGTACTGATCGTAGGCGAACATGCTGGCCCACCAGGCCCTCATGTCTTCACGGGTGAAGTCTGGATAGCCCGCGCTACCTGACGGACATCAAGAAGGACAGAAAGGAATGTGAGAAATATTCAATTTGATAATGAAGATTAAGTTCATAAAATATATTTATGATTTATAAATATATTTTCTATTATTGATGTTGGCTTGTCAGTCTCTTACCAGGCCAGCACCAGCCCTCATAGTCTCCACCATCTTTATTCTTGATATAGAAACCCCGAGAGCGGATTTCATTATGGATCTTGTAGTTACTGTCTACTTTGATATGAGGGTCCACAATGGCCACCATCTATAAAAAAAACAAAGAACTTTGAGCAGGAGGTCTTAAAAGTGTGAATGTGTAAGGTGTCTGCTGGTAATTTACTGAGATTTGAGGTAAAGTGAGATGGAAAGCCACAGAATAGACAGTTGAGAACCTCAGGCCCTAAAAAATAAAAAAAAAACAAAAACTGTTGATCTTAACGTTGTCTGCTGACAGAGCGACGTTGGATTATTTGTTATCTGTACCTTACGTTTCTTTTCCAAGAGACCCTGCAGCATTTCCTTCGGTGTTGCAAACTTGTGCGGGTCCCAGGTGAAGTAGCGTTTGCCATCGGTGTGCTCAATATCGAGCCAGATAAAGTCATAGGGGATGTCGTGCTCGTCAAAGCCCGCATCTACTGTCTGCACGTCTTCCTGGTCATTGTAGTTCCAGCGGCACTGGTGGTAGGCCAGGGCAGCAAGGGGAGGGAAGGACTGGGTGCCTGTTGGACAACATGAGGGGAGAAGCAGAGACTGAGGACATCTGTCTTCAAATCAGATGCTTTATTAGGCTACACAGATACTCATACTGGTAGCAGGCAGTAAATCATGTTCAAACTTTATCATGACTTTGTCTTTGGTGATTTCCCAAAGACTTGCAAACTGAGCCAATGTCTTCATGTTAAAATGTCTAAACCATCATAATGCTCAACTAATTCAATTCTGTTCATAATTACAGACTTGTAAGAGCAGGGTTCTTGAATCTGTTCATTAAGCATCATAAAGTAGGTGATCTAATTGAAAATCATGTCAAATTGCATCAATAATGACAATTATCTCTGTCTTAAAAAACAACAAATAAAAGTAAAAAATATTCTTGCCCTTGTTTTAAATATCTGTTTTTAATACACTTTGTTCTACCTACTATATTACACAGTGTAACCAGAGCGAGATGTAACCAGACAGAATCCAAATCAAAAGCAGAAAGTGATACTTGATCACTCAGTCATGGGAAAACATGGTAAAGAAGGCATCAAGTGTTCATGCAGACGGCCCGTCATCCATCTTCCTACCTGTGAGGGAGGCATACTGAGAGAAGACATCGTTGGGTGTTGGCCCAAGCATAATAAAGACATCTATGATGCCACTTTCAGAGATCCAACGCACATCTGTCTGTGGCGTCTCACTGGAGCCCTGCACATAATCCAGCATTTTCCCAAACACAGTCTGGAGAGAGACAAAAGTGAGTATGTCAAGGATTGGAGTTTTTGTACAGCAGACATGTGCTACTGGCTATTTTTGACCAAAACAGTCATGAGGAACAAGGGAGAAGAAAAAGAAACAAGAAAAAGCCATACCTTTCCAGCTGTGTTGGAGCTGATATCTACCCAAGTCTCAGCTGCGTTAAGCCAGAAGATGCCTGTGGTCCGCTGGGAGTTGTGGGCCAACATGACTGGGACAGCGCCGTAAAGGGCCATAGGGTTATACAGCTCGTACTGGAACACATCCAGGTTGTAGAGCCGATATGGATCTCCATTGCTGAAACAAAAAAACACTCAGGCTTTTTAACTAATGCAGTTAACACCACACTGACCAATGTGCATGTGCTACCAAATGTAGAAGATTCACCAACAACATCAACCATCTTCATTTTGTATGTGAGAAATGACTTGTTGATGACACTCACTCTGTTGTTTTCAGCCGGAGGCTGTCTCCGTGTTCTGGGATGCCGTAGACGTGCTCCACCCCCGGCAACGAAAAGTCTAAACTAACGGCAGATGGACCTATAAGGCGAGAGAAACCAATTATCAGTAAGAGGAGGCACGAAGTACGAAGAGAAAGTCAGTTAACCCCAAAAACCCTTTCCACACAGGCCATGTTTCAGGTATAACACTAACCCATCTCTCTAACACAAGCAGATAATGTAGCACTGGTAATTATTTTAGATAAATTTAACTATAGGTGAAATTTATAACTAGGACTTACCATTGGGTTTGCTGTCTGAGTGCGATTTAAACGTTTCCTCCCACATCCCATCTTCTACTTTCTCTTCCTCTTCTTTTGCTGTCTGGCAGGAAAAGAGGCAGAATGGTAAGCTCCAGGCTGAGACACAGTGTAGATATGGTGCTTTTGAAATAAAGAGAGGAAGAGGAAATGAAAGTGTAATGTAGTGTGTAGTACCTCGGCCTGGTTCTCCGGATCAGCCTCCTCCTTCTTCTCGGCATCTGGATCTGCCTGACTGCTCCATGGCGCAAAGAACGAAGGGAAGGGGATATGGGGGGGAGGGGGGGGAGACATGTCATGCCATCTTTTGATAAGGGACAATGTATGGGAGTATAATTAAACTATGATAAAAGGAAAGGGGCATACAAACAGGGATGTTGGTGAATGCCCCCTGACTCCATAATAACAACTAAAAATACTCTACAAGGTTTGGGATGCCTTAACTTTAATGACAAAGGGGACTGAGTACCTCCCTGCCTTGTGGCTACTTCAAGCTAAGCATTATGGGACAGAACCTCTGGAGGCCCATGTAACACCCACAAGACTCCTTACAGAACCAACTGGTACCCAGTGGATCATCTGTACACCATGGTGTAATCGAGGCCAAGGCATTGCACTAAAGGATCTGTCAAACAAGCATTGAATGGCTAAAAAATTTGGCAGTCACAGCTGTTTGACCTGCTGCAGCACACATGCAAAAGGCATTGGTAATAGCTTGTTATGCCGTATCACATTTTAGCAGAAAAACAAGGCTCTTGTGTTGCTCTGTGTCGGATTATTGGGGCGAGATGGAAGTCAGTGCAGCTAACTTGGAGGCAAATAGCAATTTGTAAATACTCAAGAGCTATAACACTGTCAGACTCACAATGGACTGTTAAAAATAAAATGACAAAAACTAAAGCAGTAGAACCAGAGAGAGTGCTTTTAATTCCAAACATTTGTCTTTCTTGTCAATATGTGGCACCTACATTACCCAAAATACAACCAGGCTGCCAACAGTTAAAGTTAATGTAACCTCAAGCTGTTGCTACAGAGGTCTTGTATGGTTACTCCTTACACGTCCAGATTATTTTTTCATTCTCTAATTTTTCTGCTGCAACCAATTCTGACTCAAGTGACCACAAAAGGCAATTTATCAAACTTTGTATCTCTGGAGACTTTATACAACTTTTGATTTAAATACATATGCAGTAGTAGATACTACCCAAGACCTGTAAACAGACTTTGATGTGTAACATTAGTCCAATTAATATTAGTGTCTAAACATAAACATTTCCAAGACCTGTCAATGTTAACAGTAGTTAAATCAGTACTGAGACTCATTAATTTTGCCTCCATCTTTTGCAACCACACTGCATACATCAGTGCAGATCACTGTCACAAAACACACAAATAAAACGAGGAAGGCGACTACAAAAGCTGTTTTTCCACAATAATGAGTACGGCTTCAAAGCTCAAAATGAAATAGAGAAGTCCTAGTTTAGAGAATTCTTACCCCTCAGGCTGAAATGCAAACTGAAGCATAACCACAAAGAGAGATGTTGCTGTTGGGTTTGGGAGCTGCGCTGCATTACTGGTAAATAAGACACAAACTATCTGGTGGCACCCAGACTACATGTGAAGCTTTGCTTTTATGTCCCTTCTAAACTACTGCCACTAGTCATTTTTCATCTATCGCCGTTAGCTCTCACCTTAAACTGAGCAAGCGTGGCAAATCATTTCAGTTAACACAACTGGTTTAGAAACAGTCAGTCATGCAGTTGCAATGTTAGATCTGCTGCAGTGACACTATGTCGGTGATTTAGTTAATCGGTCGCTGATCTGACACGACAGTGGTGCACCGCAGACCCTTCATCATTCAGGTGAATGCGTTTAACATGATCAGGATGATTTTGTCTTTGTTTCATGAAATAAAATGAAAAATCAATATCATAAGTGACTTGTATGATCCTTCAACAATATGAGGATAATAAGTGATCCTTTAATTTGGGATCGGATTAAACACCAGCATGCACACGCTCACCCACACCCCCTCTCACTCTCAGTCACATTGATTTGAGGGTCAACACTGTGCTTGTTGTGATGGGAGTCCCTACATTATCGGTCACTATTGGCAGCATTAGCACAAGGAACAGAATACACACTTACAAATCTTAAGGGTCTTTACCTAGAGAATACCCTCTTGATATTATCCCACACGCTAGCCACTGTGCTAGTTACTTTATAGGAGAAACTAGGATGATAGGGAAAAGAGGACAGAACAACGAGTCAGAGACAATACTCAAAAAACAAACCATTTCATGGGAACAAAAATAGAAATCGTCCACTGAGTGAGGGCGTGGATTATAAGAGAGGGCTGGCATTTGTAAACGTGTGTGCATGCGTGGTTTCTCACGTGTCCTTGCGGATCCTCAGGTGCTCAAAGGCCAGCAGGCCGCGCGAGTTCAGCGACATCAGCACGTCTCGCCCTTCCATGATGTCCAATCGGAAGGGACGGGCACTGACGATGACCCTCTGAGACTCTGGCCCCAGGGACAGCACCACCCCATTCTCATCCTGAGACAAGAGAGACAGGCTGAGGGAGAAAGGGGAAGGGAAGTTGAAAAGAAGATTTAGGGTTACAAAAAGAAAAGGTGAGGGCTTCATCTGCTCCCAACTTATAAATGCTTATTAAATCTAGTGAAGCCAAACTAAATTAAAGCCAAAAAGCACTGGCTCTTTTGTTTCACCACAACAATTTATACAGACAGTTTTATTGTTGTTTTGAGTTATGTGTGGGTAAATGCATCAACATACAGTTAAAATGTTTTGTTTTCTCCAATATTTAGAGTCAAATTAAATTCTGAGATTTTCTTTTATCCATTATGTGTTACCAAATTCAGACCTGAATATGCATTACTTTGTTTGAGATACATTTTTACTCAACAGGCCTTTTTACTCTGCAGACATTTTGACCCGTCACAGAAGGAAAAGCACTTATGTTTTTGTAATTTTATTTTAAACATGTGCTTTTCAGACTGTGACAGGTCAAAAAAGCCTCTGAGAAAGGCCTAATTTATAGTTCTCTTTCTCCATTTGTATGTCTTCTGTTACACTGTCTAATTAAAAAAAAACCCATCTGTCTCTCCATCCTGGACGATGAATCTACTGTTGCTCCTTTTTGTCCTCCGTTAAAACATTGTTGTTCGTTTTTTGTTACATTAGGACACATTTGGGCCAATTTTAATAAAAAGGACACTGCCAGGACTAGACACAGGAAAGGTACATTTTGCCTCTTCAGTTTTATTCTGCAATACCAAAACCTACATCCACCCACACCACACCGTCAGCAGTTTAAACCCCTTGGGAGACTTACGGCTCAGTAGGTGGCTCCCTGATGAGCACGTCTGGGACCTCGTAGCGCGGCTTCAGAGGCTTGAGCTCATTAATCTTCACCCTCGTTATGTTTCCCTGGAGACGGTAGAGCTCGAGCAACAGACGCACCTGAGAGAGATGGACAGAGAGAGAGCGAGAGGTGTGAGAGGGAAGGGCTGTTTTTACAGCAATAGACCAAGTTTGCCAAATTAGGCATTTGGTTTTGATACCACAAGGAAGGGAAACTGTTAACTTTCTATTTTCACTGAAATGTTTCAAGGCAGAGAGGCTGATCTCAGTAGGCTAGGTAAGATTTAAGGTACACCTACTAAACAGTTTCTTATGTTTATGGCAGCCATAATTTTCCCATTGGGAAGTGCTTCTTTGTGTGTGATTTACCTTATTGTTGTCATTGATGAGCTGCAGGGTGAGTCTGGTATTGGTCAGCTCCATGGTCTCCAGCAGGGCTCGATAGGGAGACTCGCCAGGCTTCAATGCACGCTGACGCCTGTTTAAAATTAAATAACAAGAGTGGATAAATCAGTGTGTGTTTCTTTGGTGCTGCTTTTACTTACTTAAAGGTTTTAAGTAAGTAAAGGGGATTTTTTTTTAAAATCTTGTACTCACTTGCAGAAGGCACTCTGGTCACAGGTCTTGAAGTTGCCCTTGTCCACAGCCCATGTCCCACTGAGGCACACGGCCAGCCAGAGCACCAAGACAGGAGCCATCCTGCAAATGAAATAAAGGAGACAACCTAAACTTCAGATGATCCATGCTGCTACCAGTCACCTCTCCGATTTATTTACGCACATTTGGTTGAGCAATGCCTGAGTAAATACCCAGGAGGACCTGAGGCAGTCTACTACGCATATACAGGAGTTAAAGTTATACAGAGCACACACAGACACAAACTCACACTCGGACTTTGTTCTGTGGTGATAAAATGTGTCCTCAAGTTGAAAGGCGGCGACAGAAAATGTCACAGGCGACTAAACCATTTCCCGTTTCCTCTCCCTGCTGCAGCTACACAGTGCGCATCAATTCACTTTTAAAACCGCATCCAGATCTCCGTTTTTCATGTTAGACCCCGGACACGCATGCAAAGAACTATTTCCAGCGCTCACGCTGCCTGTCAAAGCCGGGCGGGATGTGATGTGCCTTGAAATGACGCCAAGAGACAGTATTAGCTAATGTGGGCTAAAGTTAGCTAGCATCCAATCGGAAATCTGGTGAAAATACGTCAGAAAATGGACACACATTATTGATTTGACAGCATTACTGCGTCGAGGCAGCTAACGCCTGATTGTCTGACACAGCAGAGGTGTCGTTAATTACCTCTTTGGATCAGGATATCGTGTTAATCTTGCTGACAACGGCACAGACAGCCTGTGTCAAGCCGTTAACGTTAATTCAATTGAGGATCTAGACTTTTCTAGTATGATTTTTCCCCAAGCAGCCGTTAAACCCTGAAACAGTAAGTTTGCGTCTACGTTTGCTAAGTGGCGATAACCTCTGGCCTATTATCTGGTTAGATAATAAAACAAACCAACGTTAAATAAGCGATGAAACAGCGGACCTGCTTTGTCTTACCTTTCAGTGAAGGTGGCCATCTTGATTATGCTCCAGTGTGACTCCGCCCATTTCACTCCGCAACAAAGATTGTAAAAAAAAAAAAGTAAGATTCTCAACAGCCGAAATATTTATCTTATTATTTTTTAAATAATAAAGATAAAGTGAATGAAATTACATTTGTTTGTTTTTTACTTAATCATGGAGTTATCTGTTTATCTGATCGACGATAAAGGGATAATGAATGTATTTTATCCTCTCAGGGGTGGACACGTCATCGACAAGCTCCAGTCAAGAAAATGCTCACACTTGTCCTGGATGTGTCCCACTGCTTGTAACGGATTGTTTTTCTACCCAAAGCACCGTACAAGTGGTGGGAACAGGTGTAGAATCTAACGCAATCCGGTACAAAAGCCCCCGCCCCCTGCAATAACTCCTAAATTTGTGAATATGTAAAGCAGTGGTTCCCAATCCACAACATGATTTGTTTTGTTTCACAAAATTTACCTTTTATTTACCGTTGACATTTTTCTAATTTCTTAATTTGCAGCTTGTGAAATACTGTCTCCTAAGGCCTGTAATTCCTTCAATTTCAGAAGACAAAACTAAAAATTACTTCTTGGTTGACCTACCACACCATACGCCATTACATGTGATATGGTGTGTAGTGTGGCAGACAAGTATATATCCATGACATTATTTGAAGGGGTCCAAAAAAAAGATTGGGAGCCACTTAAAAAAAAGAGAGATTGATTGAGTTGATTTAACTCTATGGCCATTTTCAGTTTGTGGTGTTGGATTTTGTTTTACATATTGTAAAATATTAGTCCCCTCTAAACACAAACAAGGGCAGGGCTAATAGATTACATTATAATGCACAGGCATTTCTATTATTCTGTCTAACCCCTGTCCAGTAGTTTACAACCTGGGGATCAGGATCCATCCACCACAAGGGGTCACAAGAACTATCCGAGCGGTTACTAGCTGATTACTGGGGTATAAAATAGGAGAGTACAAAACTCTCCTACAGATGTATGTTAATTTGTCAGAGGTTTCCCGCTTTGCTTTTTTTGATGTGAAATACAGTTTTGCCACCTAAAGCCCCCATTAATAAAATGAATCAGACTTTAAGAAGGGGGAACCACTTCCCTGGGATTTGGTGCTTTGCATTAAGGAGGCAAACATAAAAGGTTAGAAACCACTGGCTGTAAAGAATAGTTATAAAGACTTTGTGGTGGACACTTTAATCAAGAGAGTCCTGTAAGAACACATTTTAGCATCAAGAATAATCAATTTAAGACACAAGAACCAAATGCAGATTTATTTTGGTTGGAAGTGGTTGAAACAACAGTTGCAGGGCATGTTTGTAGTCACAATTTAAGAACAAAAAACATTATACAAAACAACCTATTAATGATTTACCAGAGTTAAGTTTATGACCAAAATGACACCTTAAGACGGTATTTTGTGTGGAACAAACTCTGTATTAACATAATATACATGTGTGACATTTTTCTTGTCCCCTTGTCTTTCTCACAGAAATAAGTCAGAAATGTATCAAGTCTAAAAATATGGTACAAAAGGTACACACACACATACACACTTGTATGAAACCGAAGTACAATTTTAGCAACTTTGCTGTCCACTTTTGCAATGTTAACACTGTAGTCCATCTATTTTATAGTCTTTATTTATTCCCAGTCACCTGCTCTTCACAGTTGGCTCCTTACTACTTTTTAAAGCTGGAATCGCCAGCACAGGTGTCCCAGTCTATCTATATTTTTATGTAGAACGCTGTGAATTGGTGCCACGTATCTTGCCACATCGCCGTCCCGTGAGAAATCCCTGCAGAACAGGCCCTTGTCTGAGTTGAAGACAAACTTCTGGGGCATGGGGCCATTGCCCCTCACATACTCCCACACAGCCAGCAGCAGCAGCCTCACCTCGAAGGGTGTGAGGTGGGGGAAAGCTTCGTGGACGTTGGCTAGCACCGGAGGCAGGAGCTGGCCCTCTCCCATGCAGGACACCAGAAGGCAGGAGGCCTGGAGGTGCCACGGGGAGTCTGTGGATAACACCTCGCGGGACGCCTCCCAGTGGGCCAGCAGAGTGGCCAGGAGGCCTCGGAGTACAGCTGAGCAGTAGCAGAGAGCCGGGCGTCCAGCTGCCACCACTTGAAGCAAAGGAAAGAGCACCGGGTGGGCCTCAAAACAACGCCGAATGTGGATGTCTCGCTCCACCGTGGTGCGGGCGTGCTCTTCTGGGGGCCAGGACAGCTCACCGTTGGCCACATCTGGACAGACGTTTTCCACCAGTGTCACGGCAACAACCTTGGCTGCCTCTGCGTTGATGGGTGCTGGCTCGTCAGGGTCAGATGATGGTCGTGAGCAGTTGATAGAGCCGTTAAGACCAGAGGAGCTGCAACACTGGACTACAACAGCCAGCAGAGTCTGGATGTTCTACAGAGAGAAGATGATGAAAGTGACAGGTTTTTTTTGTTGCAACACATGAAACAAAATACACGTAATTCTACTATCTTTGATCATTTTCAAGTATTTTATACATTACTATATATTTGCTGTGTTTGCAACATTTAGAATTTACTTGGGTGGGCCACCCAAATATATCTAACTCCACACAAAGAACTTTTTTTCCTGTCAAATGTTTACATGAAAATGTTCAAAATGATTTAAAAGAGTGCTGAAATTTGCATGCTTTACCTACTTCATAAAAACCACACTCCTAATTTGCATATCGCTTTGACTCCAGTGCTGTAATCCACATTTTGCATGAACATCTGCACAACTACACTTCATAAATTGTGTAACTCACCTGAATGACCCCAGATGGGTCAGGCAGCTTTGTGGCAGTGCGGACCTTCAGTCCCTTGCCAATCACCCCGGCATGAAATACAGACCACACACTGCCAGAAAAGTTGACGGTGGTACCGAACCGACAGTTGATATCCAGCAAAGAGGCTCCGAGGTCAGGGGACACAGATGGGGAAGCCAAGGGGGCGCCGGACATGTCTGCGATCTGCCCTCCAAAAAGGTCTGCATTGCCTTTATGTAGTGCTCCCTCAACCAGCTGCTGAAGTACCGCTTTGAGAGTGAGAGGAGAATACGCTGCGAATCGGGCCAGGAGCAGGACTGAACAGTTCACTGCCTCGCCTGCCTGTCCCCCATCTCTGGCCACCTTCTCCACTTCTCCTCTCCTCCGCAGTGCCAGAAAGAAATGAGTGACGGCAGCACGGGAGAGCAGCAGCAGGTGTGCTGGGGAGGAGGTGCGGGGGAGTGGGCTACAGGACAGGAGGCGCACTGCAGCGTGAGATACAGCTGGGTCACCGTGGATAAGGAGAGGGCCAAAATCATGGAGGTTTCCTGAGACTGCTGCACCCACTTGCATGGCCATGGAGCACTGAACACCGGCTGCTCCTCTTCTCTCCTCATCCTGACTCTGGATGGCTGTGGCCAAGTTAAGCAGCAGCTGCCTCAGCTGCCGGGGACTCAGAGTGTGCGTGTGGATCTGGGCCACACAGCGAGCAACAGCAGCAGGAATGAGGCCAGCCATGCAAGAGGAGAGAGTGGTGTGGAGCTGCCAGGCCAGGGCCAACTCCTCTGGGTTGCGAGCCTGGGTGAGTAGCTGGCAGAGGGCCTCAGTGGCCACGCTGGGACCCCCATACACCGACAGCAGACACAGCAATTGATGCAGCCAGAGGTGACGCTTCCTCTCCAGTCGCAGTGTCTCGGCACAGAGCTCACCTATGTGAGACTGCAGCTCCTCTAAGAAGGGAATGACCCTCTGAGGCTGAGAGGAAGCAGGGTGATGGGCGTTGACCTCAGCTCCATCTGAGCGGTTAAAGACCAGTTTATGGAGATGCAGAAGCAGCATCTGGAGGAGGCGATCGCAACCTTCTCTGACTCCTTCATGAGGGGAGGACGTAGGGCCGGAAATGATGACTGAAGCCGGGGTCGCTGTGTCTGCCAGAAACCGAAGCACCCTTGACCCCCCTGATGGGCTCTGGCTAATGAGGTGGACAGCCAGCCCCAGCATGTTTTCCAGTTCCTCTCTTGGGAGCCCTTGCAGCACGGCCTGCAGCTGGAGCAGGACCGGAGGACACAGCAGCTCTACCAGCTCTGCAGACACCGCACCAAAGAGGTTGGGTGACATTGCAGCCAGCTGCAGCAGAAATGGTACTGCTGCACGACGGAGTTGAGGGGAACTCTCCCAAGATGTTGAGGATGAAGTGGGAGACAGGGGGCTCGATGGACTCAGGCTTTCCTGAAACATCCTGAGCAGCTCCTTCCTGATGCTGTCTGAGTGGTGCGCTGCAAGGTGTCCGAGGATTCCCACCACTGAGCTGATCTTGGGCACTCTGCTGCCTTTATCCACTCCCATCACCATTAGACCATGGTCCTTAGCGCCATGAGAGCAGAAGTCCTTGAGTCCACACGCCAAGACTCGACTGATGATAGTACCTGGGAAGGCGGAGCCGATGTGAGCCACCACCCAGTCAAAATGCGGGGAGTGCTGAACTGAGGTGTCCAACAGAGCATCCACACAGGCGTCAGGGCACCAGGCCAGCATGGCGGCCAAACACTGGGAGTAAGCCTCCATGAGGGACCGGGTGGCAGCGCAGGACATCCAGAGTTGGAGCAGCTCGTTGAGACTGGAGGAGTGGGGGGCCACCCTGCGGCCAGCGTGCTTGCTGCTCAGCTGGCCCAACAAGTCCACAGCCCAGGCGGAAACCAGAGGGGCCCAGGCCCGGGGGTTGAGACGGATGAACTCTGACAGCACGCCATGAACCTCCTACAGACAAAAATATATACTTAAGACCACTTTCGGGGTAATTTCTCAAACATTATCATATTTTTATGAATGCAGGAAAACTTTTAGGTTTGAGAGACTGGGCGGAGTCAAACACTGTGGGATACTGAGCTGTACGAACACACCTCTTGATCTGACAAGCAACCTCAAATGTCTCCTTATCTTGAAGCCATTTCAGTTCTGAGTTTTTAGTTCAAGGCACAGAAAAAAAAGTGGAAAATGCCTGTACAATTTCCAAAAGCTAAGGGTGACATCTTCATATTGCTCTTTCTGTCTAAAACCCAAAGATATATTCAGCTTAGTATTACAAGCCTAAGAAAAGCAGCAAATACTCAAAACCAAGAAGATGGAACTAGGTGATTATTAATTTTTGCCTGAAAAATTATAATCAAGGGTGATCATTACTATAATAACTGCTGATAGATATTCTGTTAATTGACTAATTGATTCAATGATTCTACAAAATCCTTATCCACAAGGACTTAATGAAAATGGCCTGTAATGATCTAATCTTCATTTCTTTATTTTTTAAATCTAAACTTTTCATCACTACATGATTTTTAAGGTAAGATACTGTAAGTCCTATGTGTGTCATCACACCTGTATGATGTCCTCCAGGTTGGAGCTGACCCCAGAGCTGGCGTCATGCTCTGTCTCCAGATTGTGCAGGAAGATGGAGACGTGCTCATCATAAACGCCCCTCAGATGCTCCAGCACCGCCCCTCGACAGGCCGGGACTGAGCGCAGCAGGCGCACAGCACAACGGGCGTGCTCCCGGACACTGAGCTTCCGGCCTTGAACGGTGTCAACGCCACTGATGAAGGACTTGATCTCCTGGGACCGTTCCTGAGCACTAGAGGAGAAGAGTAGACGTGATAAAATGATGGGGTTTAGCAACCACAAGCGGAAAAATGATCAGGAAATGAAATGAGAAAAGACTGCCAAAAGGAAAGATATATTGTAGTGTACATATAAAAATCTTATGATTATTTTGACAGATATCGCAATTTCAGTCACAATTATAGTGGGGATGGTAAATAAAAATGATGTGATTTTTACTGGGGTCTGAACCAAACGAGTGGTAACAAATAATCGATTATCAAAACAGCTTAATTTTCTTTCAAATGACTAAACAACCAATTACTCTAATATATTTAGAATTCGCCTAAAATATGTCAGTGGTGAAACTTGATTAAGCAAATCAGTTAATTTTACATCTTTGTAAACTGAATAGGTTTGTGTTCTGAGTAGAAGATGGACAAAGCAGTTGTCTGGGAAATTGTGGTAGGCAAATTGTGTTGGGGGTTTTTTTTTTACAATTTTTTGTTGTCTTATTCACTAAATTATTTGAAAAATAGTTGCAACTAACAATTATTTTCTTCATCCATTAACTTGCTAATTTGTTTCTCAACTTATTAGTAATAGTCCAAGTGGATGTCTTCAAAATGTTTCATGTTTAAGACAAACAAAAATAGCACATCCTCTTAATTAATGTGCTGGAACTAGGTGATGTTAGGCATTTTCGCATGACATTTGTTAAACAATCATTTATCAAAAAAATTGCAGATTAACTTTGTATTGATCAACTAACTGATTAATCGATATATCGTTTTAACTTAACAAAAGATTAAAAATGGATATTGCTTTCCAAAAAGGCTGCTGGCTTTTCTCCAGCTGATATCACGTGTTATCAGTGTTGGTGAGAACAAATAACCTCTGTAAAACAGGTTTTGGGGCTCCAACAACTTGTCATGCACATTTAGCCTTCAATAGAGTAACGTTACATGATGAATAAGCGATGAACTGAAAAGTACTCAATGTAGCCCTGACGTTAAGAGTCATTTTAAACACAAGCGGGCTCGATACAATAGCGCAATAACATTGACCCATTCATCTGCGTACATCTTACACAAAACAGAAATGAGCTACAGCGACGTTACAGCCTAAATGTAGTTGTTCTGTCAGCGCAGCCGCTTCCTCTCCGACACCAGCTCACCTCAGGGCAGTCTGCGGTGTGTGAGTGTGTGAGCTCTGCATCGCTTTCAGCGGAGTCCCGTCTAACACCACAGACATCGCTTGGTCTTTTAACATCAATGGGTCACATTAAATCCACCTCTCGGCTGTGGGGTTTCGACGGGAGCAATTTGGACAGTTTTCTGTTGTTTTCTCTGGCAAATTTCAGAACAAAAATACACCGAAAGGGCGCTACAAAGCCGGAAGTTCTTCTTCTTCTTCTTTTTAAATTGCGGATGACAACTAACGTTTAAACGTGCATTACCGCCACCTACCTATTCTGGAGCGTGGGCCTATTTCCCTATTTCCCCCAGTAAACAAACACACAAAGAAACGTCTCTCCATTGATCAAATTTATTTTTAAACTCTAGTCTTTGTGCAGGATAACCTCGCTAACCATGAACAAAACCTGCTCGGATCAGTTTAGAGATGTAGCGTAAATTGCCATGGCAACAGACCTCGATTAACACCTATCCACCTTTCGTAGTAGGCCCTACGGGTTAACACCCGACGTCACGAAGTCACTGAAGTTACCTGGATAAGCCAGTTACATCGCTTCGTAGTAGGCTACAGGCCACAGGCCACAGACCTCAGCCTTAACTCGGTTGGCTTTAGGTAGCGAGTCCAAACATCGTGTTGTGATTTACTCCTTCGGAGGAGGGAGAGTGGTAAATAGGCTATTGTTTGTTTCCCCCTTTGTGGTTTTTCTTTTGTTTTCTGGTGAGCCACCTTTTCAGTTCGTAGCCTACCTAAATAGGCGCTTCCCCCTTGCTTTGGGAAGTTGTTTTTGTTATAGGCCTACCTTGTTTTTGAGTACCCTTGGTTCTTGATATTGTAAATAAAACTACTGATAAATCGGTCTCTTTGTTTTCCTTCAACCTGGAATGTTTTTCATTGTCACTAACCTCCTCCTCCCCTGGACTTTTCACTGGAGGTTCGTAACAGTAGGTAGCCTACTTGGTTATGGTAAGGAAAACATCGTTGTTTGGGTTTAGTCACAGAATCTGATAGGTCACAGATTTTGGTGTTACACTTTTTTATATATGTGTTACATCTGCTATAGACGAGACAGTGCCGCAGATGCCACGGCATCTCAAGCTGCCACCGGAAATGACGCTGGTAGCTGCCGATGCCACTATTTGAGCCAGCACCTGCTGCAATTCATTACTCTTAAAGGGAATCACAGTATAAAGTAACCTGTCAGTGAGTAATGTTTAATATGACAGAAAATCTCTGAAACTTAGACTACACTAAGTTTTAAGTAAGTGAAAGAAAGTGATAAGTGAGTGCATTAATTTTATTCATATTATTATTATTGCTGATCACTTATTATTATGTATTTAATCGTTGTTTTATTACTTTTATTGTGTTTTAGTAACACGTTGTATGGTTTGAATAATAAATTATGTTTTAGTCGGAATTTCGACCTTGAGGCTTTTATTCTGAAGGTCTCCGGCTCCTAGACTAAAAGGAGCAACCATCAGCTGATCCCTCATAGCTGAGCTTTGGCGTCGGGGTCTTTGGTGCCGTCTCTGATATTGAAGTTGTGGACAGCGTTGTTAAAGGTAAGAAGACGGGCTGTCACAACGTTTCCATAAAGTGTAATGTTAGCCGTGTTCCCTGTGCTGTGCTATGTTTTGTATCTGAGGTAACGTCAGCTAAAAACCGGTGTTACAGCGCAAGTTAAAAGCATTTAGATGATGTAAACACTGACTAGTTCATGCTAAACACTAGCTTTCTGCTCCCCTGACGATTCGTCTCTTGTTGGCGCTGATATTTTTATTTTGGGCAATGAAACGACCACGTTTGTCTGCATTACAGCAGGCAGACATTTAAACGATTTAAAAGAGTTTATTTCCGACGGGGTGACGGTTAAGCATCCGTAGGCGTGGACATAACGTTCGTAGGTAGGACTACTACTGTAGGCTAATATCCAATTTACTACTACTAATGTTTCCAATTCTTCTTTAATTCTGATAATTTTCAAGGCTGGAGTTTGCGGTGCAGTTGATTTATTGCGTTGTTCTGACAGGTGTTTCTATTATTTTGTCCACCCTAGGCTGTTATTTAATGTGCAGTTTGCACTCTAACCGAAAGGAGCTGTCATTCATGCTGCGTGCGCTGAATTGAGCCCGATATTAATGATCACGGCAGAAAATAAAAAGGAGACTGATGCAAATACCGTTTCAATTTTATATTTGGTTGTTCTACTATTGTAACTCAGATCCAGTAAGTGCACAATGGAAGCTTGGTTAAGTAGCCGGAACCCCCGCCCTTTAACAAGAAATACTTTCACTTTCCATTATTAATTACCTATTTATTTCTATTCCCAACAAATGTAGTTTATACTGTATGGAGAAACCTTTTTTATGTAGGCTACAGTCAGTGGGTGAAAATGATCTTGGCTTTCACTCAATAGTTATTCAGGTAAATTTACTATTTGAAAAGAAGAGAGAGTAGACAAAACATTCCTCTTGGGCTTTACGCGTGATGCACAGGTCCTCTAGGCTTACCCTACTTCATTCCGCGATGGGCTGCGCCCCTGTTTTCTTTACGCTGTAAATCTTTTGTTCAAGGATGCTTTAGAAATATTGTCTGTGCTGGAAAGCGGCAGGTTTCACACTTTCAAAAAAAGAGCACAGAAACACTTTCACGTCCGATTGATGGCGCATTTAATCTTTTTAGAACATTTGTGGATGGCCAAATATGAGCAACCCTGCATGCCTGTCACATAATGCACTTCTCCCACAAGATTGTTGCAATTACAAATACGTTGGTATTCTCACGTTCAACTTAATATTTGGTCGCACACCCTTTGGATAAAAATAACTGAAATCAGTCAGCTCCTGTAACCATCAGTGACTTTCTTATAACTCTGTACTGGAATTTTGGGCCGCTTTTCTTTTGGCAGTTACTCCAAGTCTTTGAGATTTGATGGGTTCCTTCTCTCAGCTGCTGTTTTGAGATCTCTCCACAGGTGCTCTATGGGATTTGGATCTGGACTAACTGCTGGCCTCTTCATACCTCTCCAGTGGTTTGTCTTGTCATTATCCTGCTGTAAGACCCATGACCTCTGACAGAGACCCAGCTTTCTGACACCAGGCCCTAGAGCACCCCAGAATTCTTTGGTAGTCTTCAGATTTTATAAGGCCATACACATAGTCAAGACATCCACTGCCTGAAGCAGCAAAGCAACCCCAAACATCAGTGAACCTCCACCATGTTTGACTGTTGGGGCAGCCTTCTTTTCTTTGAAGGTCTCATTTCATTCTCTGAAAACAGAAAAATTATGTACTTTACCAACCAGCTCTATTTTAGTCTAATATGTCCACAGGACATTCTCTCAGAAGGATCCTACCATATCCTACCATAACATCCCTTTTCATTCAGACGATGATGGATAATGCGAGCTGACACTGTTGTACCCTGTGTGTGCAGGTCAGCCTGTGTCTTCACAATGATGCGCACAGTGGACACAGGAACATTCAAGATCTCTGGAGATGGACTTGTAGCCTTGAGATTGTCCATGCTTTTCCCAAATTTTTGTTCTCAAATCCTCAGACAACTCTTTTGTCTTCTTTCTGTTGTCCATGCTCAGTGTGGTACACACAACACAAAGGTTGAGTCAACCTTTCTCCATTTTAACTGGTTTTAAGTGTGATTTCTTTATTGCCAGCACCTTTGAATTGCTACAGGTGAGTTTAATTACAAATTAAAGAAGCATCACAAGCTCGAAATACAATTTTTATTTCTGAAGACTTTGAAAAAGTGCCACTAATTTTGTCCATTTTTAGAGTTATGTGTGGAATGTCTCAGATTTGTTTTTTTCTCTGTCTTTGGGATTGTTCCAATGCAAACAAAAGAAATAAACATAAGAATACCAAAGCATTTATAATTCCAACAATTTTCTGAAAGAAGTAGTGCGTTATGTGACAGATAGGCATGGGTGCATATATTTTTGGTGACGACTGTATAATACTTTTTGAGAAGAAGGGAGAGTAAAGTATGGGTGGATAAAACATTCCTTTTGGGCGTTAGGTGTGACGCACAGGTCTCCCTCTATATATAGGCTTACCCTACTTCATTCCATGATGGGTTGCGCTCATGTTTTCTTTATGGTGTAAAGGTTATGTTCATGGAGGCTATCAATACCTTTGT